>CAJVRM010000172.1:49602-153247 GCA_911693285.1 Hymenoscyphus albidus | reverse complement strand
TGGCTGGTGGGGTAAACGAGAGTTAGGGGCGGGAAGGGGGGTGGATATGTTGGGGAGGGTTTATCGAATCAATTCATGTAGATATTAAGCACATAATTAATCTACCTAGTCAATATTTTACCTCTCAATATGATAAACCAACTTCTCCCCCGACACTTCCTTCCGCCTCATCAACTCAACCCCCTCCAATATCCTCTCAATTCCCCCCTCCATAACCCTCGGAGGATGCGCCCTCACCCTCCCCGCATCAACAAGCCTCTGCATCGTCTGAAACCACTCCCTCCCAAACCTCCTACACCCCTCATCAGGCGCACTCCCATACCCAGCCGGCAGCTCAACCCCCTTGCCAGGTAACTTCAACCCAATCACCCACTCTGCCTTCACCGTCTTCCTTATGTTCGCAGCCATGCTCGGATTGAAGACTTCGAGAGCGGTGTATGAGCCTCCTACACGTCCGATGGCTTCGTAACAGAGTTTTAATGTCGCGGTTGAGGCGATGGTGTCGAGGACGTATTTTAGTCGGTTGTTGGTGTGCGATTTTGTGGAGGCGCTGCAGCTGGGATGGGTGTAATCGAATGCTGCGACTGCTCCGTAGGATTTCACGAGCGGGAAGTGTTTGGGTGTGCAGGTTGTTATGGGGGTTAGACCTGCGCTGTATTTTGATTCATAGGTGCGTCAATCAACATTTCCATAGAAAACTGGGTAGTTGTAGTACAGTAGGTGATATATCAAAGTCCAACTTACGCTCTCAACAACTGTATCGCCATCGTCCCACACGCCGTCGACCCCCCATAAACCAGCACCTCAACCGCCTTCTCCGCCGGCTTATCAGGATGACCAGGAACCATCAAACTATCCCAAAACGCCAACCCCAGACTCCCATGCACACACCCCCCAATACTCGCCGCCTCCTCCCACCTCATGCCCTTGGGCACTTTCAACACCAAATCCGCATACGTCACCAGATACTCGGCAAAACTGCCGCTCTGCAAACACGCCGGGTTCGAAGCGTGGACCGCGCCGCAGATCCGATCGCCGATGGAGAGATCGGTGCGTGTTACTGCGTTCCCGATCTGGAGGATGGTCCCGGCGAAGTCGGAGCCGTTGGTTGCTCCGGGGCAGGGGAAGCGAGAGGGCATCTTCCAGTCGCAGGGGTTTAAGGCGACGGAGTGGGTTTTTATTAGGAGTTGGTCGGGGGAGAGGAGGAGGGGAAGGGAGCTGGTTTGGAGCGACAGGATGCCGCTGGGGCCTTGTTTTATGACGGTGTGGGTTTTGGGGAGGGCTTCTGGGAGGTGAGTTGATGACATGGTGGTGGGTTGTTGGGGGTTGGGGGTTGGTGTTGATTGTGGTTGTGGTTGTGGTTGTGGTTTTCTTTTCTGCCTTGAATATTGCTTCACTTGAGTCTTGCTCTATATCACTAGCGAAATTTAAAATTGTGCAAACTATTAGGCCTTTAACTTTTTTGCGTACAGTATCGTCTATGGTACATGTCCTTCGGGGACGACCGAAAGTGAGCTCCAGTAGCCGAGCTTCGGATTCGGAGGATCCACATTTGTTAAGCGAGGGATTTAGGGGCTTGCCGAAAACTGGCAGGCTCTTTCTGATCACTGCTTTGCATTATTAGGCCTCTTCATTCGCCATTAATGAGTCAAGAAGTCGAAGTCTGAGTATTCTTTGAACACCCTACTCGGTATAGTCTAGAAAAGGCCTCTCAAACATTTTATTTGAAGCGTTATTCTTTTGTATGTAACTTCCTATCGGAGCAGTTTATTGGTTACTTAGAACACACAAAACTTAAGGCAAAGAATATCGTACTTAGTAGCTCAGAAACCACACACAACAAAATCTCCTGGGAATTCAAGTTTTCCAAACTAGTAGTGTATTATTCCATAGTCCCATTATTTATTTAGTCCAACTTTCACACCATCAAAACTACTCAACGTAACACCCAATCTCTCCACCCATTCCCTCTCCCTTTTCGCCTCAATCTCTCTAAAACTTTGCACAAATCTCACCGTCACATATCCAATTTCCGTTAGCGCAAACTGCTGGCCGAGACATATTCTAGGCCCACCATTGAACGGGATATAAGCCCAACCAGGTCTCAAATCATTCCAGCGATCGGGATCGAACTCCTCAGCGTTGAGACCGTAAATGTCGTTTCTGCGATGCATATCGAAGACTGAATAGGCTACGATCTGTCCTTTAGCGATGAAGATTGGAGATGAGCCATCGGAGCCGCCACCGCGTGGGAGAGTTGTGTTGCGGATGGCGAAACGACTGTTCGCTGGAACGACTGGGTATAAGCGGAGAGCTAGGGTGTTTGTTTGTATTAGAAAATGTATTCAGCAGTCCATTGTGAATGCATACCTTCATTTAGTACATTCCTCAAATACTTCATCCGTCGCAACGCCTCATAATCTGGCTTCAGTCCACCCAACTCACCTACCTCCCCCCTCAACCTCTGCCAAACATCCGGTCTCCTGGCAAGCACAAAGAACAAATTGCTGAGGAGGCTGGCAGTTGTGTCGCGGCCTGCAATCAACATATTCAATAACTCGTCACGCAATTGAATCGGATCACTCGTTGCTTTCGCGAGTTCGTGAAGTAGTGTATATCTCTGCCCTCCTTCTTCGACATTTTGTTTTTCCTTGCTGGCCTTGGCTGCTAGAGCAGACTGCACAAATTGATCTGTGTATGTATGGACAGTTTTGCAGGCTTGATGGAACTTCCTGTCTGGTAGGAAACGGGTCAAAGCCCCTCGGCGATAGCGTTGTGGGATTTGGGAGAGTGCGTAATCGATTGCGATTGCGAAGTCTTTTTCTGGACCCTCGGAATTCTGGAGGGAGTTTACTGAGCTGCCGAAGAGGGATTCCTAATTTGGTGTTAGTAGCATTGTACTGGTGCAACATCATAGATATTAGCATATACCGTGGCACTATCAAGAGTTAGTCTGAAGAACAAAGGTTGTAAATCGACGGTACTCCCATCTGTTGGAAGAAGCGAAAGTAAATCTTGAAAATGCGTCTCATAAAGACCTAAATCCGCAACCTGTGCCTTCACGAAAGCTGGACGGATCAAAGCCTACATGTTATATATTAGCCCCACTATTCCAAGAACACCTTATATAGGTGCTTACTCTAGAATGTTCCCATTGTACCCCATCAGTCGTAAAGATCCCATTTCCAAGCAAAGGACCAAAACTTTCCAACCGCCCTCTGATCCCGAAATCCCTAAAGTTCGTCGCAAGCACCGCCTTGATATTCTCCGGCTCGATGGTCATGATAAATGACTGTCCCATGAGAACACCGCTGAAGGTGGTTCCGTACTCTTGGAAGCGGGTGGTCATTAGTTGGAGAACGGAGTTGGTTGATACTGCTTGAGTGGATTCTTTGAAGAGACTGTATCCGATTAGACGGTCCCATTGTGGGATTTTGGGTGCGGGTTTGTAGTTTTGATGGTTAGAAGCGTGGCGGTAGGTAAGGTAGGTGATGAATTTTCGAGAGAGGATGGAGATGAGGAGAAGAGCTAGTACTAGTAGGATTATGTTACGCGTGTCTAGAGCCATCTTGAAGTTATGATACCGAGTTCCTGAGAAGACAAGGAATTGAGGTTTACCATTCGACACTCACGTGTTGGTTTTCCCATCACATGATTTAATCTCGAGGTAAGAAATGCCAGCAACCCCTTCGCTGAACCCTCAGAATGTTTTAGTAATATTCGGACCTGTCACACTGGATTTTCGGAAGTGGTGATACATATTCGGAGAGGTTCCGATTCGGATGCATCCGTCGCAACGCTTCGCTTAGGCCAGGATACGTAGACGTAGTACAACAGTGTCGAAAACAAGCAAAAAAGAAACCCCAATAAGTCTTCAGCCCAGCTCGCAATTTTCACTCCACAGACTGAATATAACAACAAAAGAGCTTTAAACCATAAGTATGTCTGTCGACTTCTTCGCACCCGGCAGCGCAGCCCTGGTATCTCTCCGACTCTCCCCACTCCTCGCAGCAACAGCCTTGTAAGCACTCTCCCCCTTCCCACCTCCATAAATCCCAAGTAAATGTATCATCAATCCAACACCCTTCCCACCACATAGTATAACCGGCGCAATCGACCAACAAAACTCCTGGTCCAACCTCGCAAAATCCATCCCCCACGGTTCCCGCCCCAAGCACGCCCCAGACTGGCTCTACGACCACGTCTGGCGCCTCATCCCCGTCTGCGCCGTCACCTACCCCCTAACAATCCTGCTACTCGGTCTCAATCTTTTCTTGGGCCCGATGTCCAAGGAGGCGTGGAGGTGGTATGGAACGGGATTCGTGTTGTTTGTTGGACATTGCTTTCCGTATCGGAAGGCGAGACGGATTCGCTGCGCGCTTTGGAGGAGGGGGTTGGATGGGGAGGAGGCGTTTGAGAGTCTGAGGACGTTTACGGACTTTCATGGGATGAGGATTGTGTTTTATGATTTGCCGGCTTGGGCGGTGGTTTTTGTGGGGGTGATTTCGCATTTTACTTGAGGAAAGAGGGGACGTAACCTAGTGGGTGTTGTGTGTGGAAGCTGCCCCAGAAATATAGCATCAACTTCGTTGAAGTACTGTATTAGTTGCTTTGTTACGAAACAAGCTCCTATTAACAGTCAATCTCTTTAGTTGCGGCGTGTTCATTCTATATATGCAAACACCAATTACGTTATGTTGCCAGGAATTCTAAGCAGGAAAACCTTCCATTTACCAGTGCTATGCTGGCATGATTATATGCCTAGGAGTGGACTAGGCTAGTAGTATACATTGAATGGGGCGCTAGCTAGTGAAGTGTGACTGACCGATGCACTATTTCTAACATACAATCATGACTTCTCCGTGTTCTACTCAAGATTAGACGGCCTCTCCTGCTTTGTCCTTCTTTCTCTCCTCAATTCCATAGTCTGTCTTAAGACCAGTTCTCAGAGCAACCTCCATCTCCACAAATACCAGCAGAAAAGCAAGGCCCGCAACAGCAATCGCAACTTGCCATACACGCTTCAAGCTATCATTGTAGCCGGCAATAATTTGTGCTCTCAAGATAGGCCGATCCGAAAAGGAGTCAACGAAGTCTTTCGTCGCGTGTTCATAAGCCCCGCCGTCTTGCAATAGCGCTCTCGTTGCTGGATCGCCAATTTGCATCGCAAGCTGGGAAAACCGATTGTTGAATACTGCGCCAGGAATTGAGACGCCCCAAATGATGCCAAAACTGCGGAGGAAAGCCCAAGTTCCCGTTGCAGTGGCGACATCTTGTTCGCCCAACGGCGCGAGGACGGCTGGAAGAGTAGTGGACGAGATGAGACCCAGTCCAGCTGCAATGAGAGCTTGATAACATACCCAGGCCGCAGTGCTAGATCTTGGACCTAACAACGTGAAGCATCCAAGTCCGATCATGGCTGAAGCAAATCCCACCCAGTGAAATGGTCGATATTTCCCAAAACGGGTGAGAAGCTTGCCACTTATTGCAGCGAAAGGTATCATAATGAGAACTGTCGGAAGCAACTGAATACCGGAACGTGATGGCGAAGAGCCATAAACGCCTTGAAAATATATTGGCAGGTAGTAGACTACCCAGTAAAGGAGAGCTGTTTGAATGAAAGCCAGGGCAAAAGCAGCTGCGCTGGTACGGTTCATGAAGAGTTTTGGTGGCATTGTGGGCTCAACACAAAAACGCGATGATTCAAATGTTGAGAATAATCCGAGTCCCACGAATCCTAGGACGAGCGGAAGAATCACTCGCCAGGATGACCAAGGAAGTGTAGTTCCACCCCAAGTTAGTGCCAACAAGATGGCAACAACGGACGGAATAAAAACAGCATTCCCGACGAAGTCAATGCGTTTGAGGCGATGGCTGATAGAGGAGTCCTTCTTGTAAGTTACTCGGAGGAACAGAATCGTTAGCAGTAGAGCTAGACCACCCATGGGAAGGTTGAGGAAGAAGACCCATCTCCAAGTTGTCCTCTGAACAATGATGCCACCCACGAACGGTCCAATTCCGGTTCCAATAATGACTGTAGCAAAGAGATAGGCCATGAAGCTTCCACGCTCTCGAAGCGGCACAATATCCGATATGATCAGGTTTGTCAACATATTGAGACCACCCCCACCAACACCCTGAATTGCACGACCAGCAATCAAAATGGACATATTCTGTGCAGCACCGCATATCGCGCTTCCCACTATGAAAACTGTTGTAGCGAAGATCATGAGATTTCGTCGTCCCAGAATGTTCGCCATTTGGCCATAAAGTGGTTGAAAAACCATGCTAGAGTAGTATTAGACTCGTCTGCAATTGGAGATGAATGGTTCGCTTACTTACCTGGTCAAGAAATACGAATTGACCGCCCAGATATAGATTTCCTGTCCACCGAGCCTCTCAACAATGGTGGGTAATGCCGTCGAGACAATCGTCCCTTCTAGTGATGACAAGACACTTGTAACACAGAGAGCCACGATAATACTCCAGAAGGCCACACCCCGCTTGCTCTTCCCTGTGTCAACATTCTCTTCCGCAGGCTCAGCTTCGTTTATAGCGGGTCCAGGTCCATCGTCTTGAATGACTGGCGCCTCGTCTGTCGTCTTTTGCACGTTATCCTGGGCACGAATGGAAGGAGAGGAAGACGAATTTGGTGCAGTTGTCGCCGTCGCCATCGTCAAAGGTGATGCAGACGCATGGGCGGTCTCGTGTGACTCAAGTGCTGGAGTTGTCATTGTAGTAGTCACGTTGAAGAGAACTGCTCAATCGTGAAAGATGAGGAGACCAGAAGTCTCTGATAGAGGAAAATCAACACGACATGAGAGAAAAAGCTGAGATAGTTCTTAGCGCTGACTATCCTTTGACCACCAGCTGTTTGCTGTGTTTCCTGAACTTCTTCCATCACAATTGTGAAAGCATTCGCCATTCGGCATTCGAGCCTGCCGTAAATGTCTATGGCAGATGTGAATAATTTATGCTCGGCACTTCCATCTTCCGGCCAATGAAAGGGTTTGGTAAACACCTTCCGAATATTTGTGTTACACAGTGCCAAAATTCGGTAATGCATGCACACCCCCTTCCAAGCTCAGTACGCACCAGCGAAACCCCTATTGGCTACCTAAGCTCGCTAAAGTACTACGTGGGTACTGGATGTAAAATGGTTTATAGCGACACCAAGCAGAAACAGCGAATTGAAAGAAAAACAGATACAGCATGTCTCCAACTATCTACAGCTAAGCACTTGAAATAAGTGGATCCCGAGCCCACTTGCCATCCGACTCCAACGTCATCTTCTGCGATGAGATCAAGTACCCAAATCCCAATTGTTTGATCTTCCCAATCCATTCCAAGCCAGGCATTCTAGCGAAGTCCTCCTGTTCTCCAATATGGCTCTCAAGATACCCAGAGAGTTCGCTTGCAGACAATTTCACCTCGGCGTGGTGGTGGATATATCTTGGACCCGTCTCAGCTGCTTGCTCTTGACTTGCCATCTTGCAAATTGCGGTTGTGACAGTGTCGAGAGGTAGAAGATCCATCTCACCCGTCCAGCCAGTTGCAAACGGAAGGACCTTCATCTGTCGCGTGAGGTCTAGGAATTGTTCTAAGATAGCAGACGAGGACCCGGAAGTCTGGGATGTTGCAAGTGTGCGATGAATCGTAATTGGGATACCAAAGGCTTTGGAAGCCTTTTCCAGAATCTTCTCACTTGCCCACTTGGACGCCACGTATCCATCAGAGCCGTCACTTGGCGAGGCCGAGTTGTCAAATTTGAGAACTCCCCCAGAGCTGATATATTGGATGGGAATTCGGCGGGCCGCTGCCATCTTCGCTAACTCTTTTGTGCTTGACACATTGGCTCTCCTTAACAATTGGTAGTACTCCCAAAAGGAGCGTTGAGCGCCGCTATGGATAATGATATCAACCTCTTGTGCTAATGCCTTGAATGTATCCTCATGCAGGCCAAGTAGCGGTGCGGTCAGATTGCCAGAGTATACCATCAATTTATCGGACTTAAATGGAATGCGGTTTTCCCCACGAAGAATGCAGCAAACTTTAGAGATTCCAGCATCGTTGATAAGAGTCTCGAGAATCTTTTTGCCAAGAAAACCGGTTGCTCCTGTGAGGAGTACCATCTTACCCGTAGATGTAGAGGTTTTGGTGAGAGGTTCGGCGGCAATTGAGGACGATGATATTGAGGAAACCGAAGTTTCTTCATCCCAGTCGATTGATCCTTCTGGCACTGCTTTCTCAATCTTCGAGGCCATGGCACCAAGCGTGCTTGCTTCAAAGAAGTCGAAAAGAGGTATCACCACATCAAACCTTTCTCTAACCAGTGCCTGTACCCTCACAAGGATCCCCGAATTGCCTCCAGCGTGAAAGAAATCCGTGTCCGAGGTGAAGTCATTGAATTCAATAACTTCTTTGGCCAAAACAGATTCCCATACTTCCTTCAACTGATGCTCAGTATCCGTGAGCGGGTGAGCGAGCGTGGATTTCTGACCCTGTGGAATAGGCAACTTCTGAATTAACATCCTGTCGATTTTGGAATGGGCTGTGATTGGCAATGACTCCAACGGTATTATTATCACCGGACGCATGTATTGTGCCAAAGGCAGACTTGGAAGTAGCCGCTTCAAAAAACCAGCTCGGTCTTCAAGGGGATATTCAACGGAAAACACCACATGAGCCACGAGAATATTCGACTCAGCACGGAACGAGACTACGGCTTCCGAAAGAGCCGGTTGTGCAGCCTGTAGTATGGTATTCTCAATATCCTGTAACTCGATTCGAACGCCCATAAACTTGACTTGGGTGTCTCCGGATATTCTCCCCTCTAGTAACAGAGCACCGTCCTCGCGAAGGCGACCACGATCGCCTGTTCGAAGCATCTTTTTCCACCCCTTGTCCAAAAGGTCACTAGAGGTAGCATGTAGGTTTTCTGGAAAGGTCCGAGCCGTAAGTTCATCGTTATTGAAATATCCCTCAGCAACGGCCGCGCCTCCGATGGCTACCTCGCCAGTAAAACCCACCGGAAGTGGCTTCCGATTCTCATCAAGAATATAAGTGGAGGTATTGCGGATGGTGAAACCTGCGGGGATAGGATTGGAAGAGGTCATTGATACAGGCTTAGTATAATCTAACTCCGCCGTATGACACGAGATGGTAGATTCAGCGGGGCCATAAAAGTTGAAAAGACGAAGTCCAGATTTTGATAGCTTGTAGAATGCTTGTTTGACACTTGGGGTCAGTGCTTCACCACCAGATAGCGCGTATGCTAGTTTTGATGATTTCAAGGAAGACCCGTATTTCAGCCAGCTTAGGTATTCCGTGGGGGTCGCTAGGGTCAATGTAATGCCTTCTTCAGTGATCAGGTTTGTGATTGAGATAGGGTCTCGGCGCTTCGAGTTTGGAACCACATAGACAGATCCGCCACAGGTGAGCCCCATGAGCATTTCCCACAAGGATAAGTCAAAGCTAAACGCACTTTGCTGCATCACTACTTGATGACTGATGCTGAGATCGGTAACATATTGTTCCATCTG
This sequence comes from Hymenoscyphus albidus, assembly GCA_911693285.1. Lineage (NCBI taxonomy): Eukaryota > Fungi > Ascomycota > Leotiomycetes > Helotiales > Helotiaceae > Hymenoscyphus > Hymenoscyphus albidus. Next base: position 143,705 of record CAJVRM010000172.1, on the reverse strand, counting down.
ATTGACCAAAGAGGAGTGTTTCAATAATATACCTTTCGGGATACCTGTCGATCCACTGGTATAGATGATTGCAGCCAGACTCTGAGGTGTTGCTCTATTTGTCAAGGGTGACGCTGGTTCGTCGGAGAGGCACGAGATATTGAGTTTTTTCATGTTTTCCCGTGTTAGAGAACTCGCAATCTGCAAAGTGGTAGCGTGGAATAGAATCGCTGCAGGCTTACAATCCAGTACCATGGTATTGAGCCGTGCATGTGGGATTTGCGTATCCAAAGGAAGATAGATATGACCGAGTTTCCAGATAGCAAGCAGAGAACATATCCAATCCGAGGTCGGCTCTTGAAGAACCCCAATGATCGATTGTGGCTGGATATTACAGGAAAATAAGGCAGCCGAGATTTGATCGATCCGACGAGACATGTCCTTGAACGTCATTTTTCCAACTTCATCTCTGAGAGCAATGTCGGATTTTCGATCCTTGATTATGCTATCAATCTGATGCCCCAAAGTAATAGCCCATTTCGAGTCGATTTCCGGTCCTGGCAAGTATTAGCTGGATTTCAAAGAAAGCGGAAATGAGAAGTCAAAAGTGACTGACCTCGCCCAAGCGCGAGTGCTTCTTGGATGCTTGAAGCGCTGAATATCGGTATCAAACTTATAGTTAGGGAAGGATTGGAAGAGACCCCCTTAACGATATTCACAAAGTAATCCAGTATTCTTTCGCAGACGGATTGGGAATAGAGCGATTCTTGAAGCATAAAGGATATTGTGGAATCGCCCCCTGGGTTATCGATAATATCTAAAGATATATCGTAGGAGCTTCGCGCAATCTGATAATTAAGGCCCTCTACTTCGCAATCGCCAATATACCTCTTCTCTTGAACCCCTTGTCGGTAGTTGATGAATGCTTGAAACAGAGGTGAGTGGCTCGCAGATCGGGGCACGTCAAGTATTTCCAGGAGGACGTTGAAAGGGACATTGCCATTCGTTAAGGCGGAATAGGCTTTCATCCGTGCCTCTTTCAAGGCATCTTTGAATTCTTGGCTGGGGTCTGTACGGAACCTTAGAGGAAGAAGATTCATGAACATCCCCAGGCTTGATATGATAGTGCTGTTGGTTCTGTTGGCGTCGGCCATCCCAATACAGATTTCTTCAGTGTCCAATATCCTAAAGAGCATTGACTTGAAAGCAGCTAGATAGAAGTGAAATGGGGTGACTTTCTGTTCCTTGCACACGTTTTTAATCTTGGTGGCTAGTTTAGCACGGATTTTGACTTCGGATTTCACGAAATTGTATTTCGACAGGTTTTGGCGACATCGAGTTTGTGAGAATGGAAGTAATGGTAAAGTAGGGGTAATGTCCGAGAATGAATCTTTCCAGTAGGCTAGTTCAGGGTTCATTCGACCAGCAGTGACGTTTTCGCGTTCTTCTAATGAGAAGTCGCAATAGCTTTGAGGCGGGGATTCGAGCTTTTGATCTCCATAAACCTTTGCCAAGTCTGACAAGAAGAACTCGAGACTCATGCCATCCATGACGATATGATGGTAGCCAATAATCAAGAAGTGTGACGTCGAAGTTAGAGACAGTACTTTGAATCTAAACGTGTCGCCGTGTTCCAAGTCAAAGACGTGAGCACGCATTGCATCGTGTTCGCGCGAAATCTCTCGTTCGTTTGTGATACTTTGATGTTCTAACTGAATTCTTGATTGTGGTAAGATGCCCTGGACATATCCGTAGTCTTTTCTTTCAAAGAATGCAGTACGCAAGACTTCGTGAACCTGTGCTACTTTCGAAACTGCTTTTTCAAGTTGAGATATCCTCAAAGGGCCGCTAAGACTACCTGAGCAAACAATGTTGAACGTTGTCTGGTCTTCTAGAATGTTTCTCATTGACCAGAATCTTGACTGTCCAAAACCCATTGCTTCAGTTCTGACGAAATGAAGCTCATCAACAGGCGTTGTTGACGCAGAAGATGTGGTGGGCGCTGTGGAGATCGATTCTTTGCCTTCTATGCTTAAAGTGACAGAATTCGTCGCTGAAACTTTGCTTTCAGAGGCAGGAGTTTCTCGGCCTGAAGGATTTGACTTATCGGGGTCAGAGAGTCTTATGTTTGGAGTCAATTCCTGGGGCAGTTTTTCCAGCGCCAGGTCAAGGATTTCTCCAATCGTAGCGCCTCCGAGAACTTTGAGCACCTGTATGTCTACAAGATACTCCTTAAGAAACCATGAGCGGATTTCTACTGCAATCAAGGAGTCCATTCCCAACTGGTCGGCTCCTTGAGAGAGTATAGCTTTTTGCTTGTCTCCTGATAAGTCTTGTAATTGGAGGGAAACCTTCAGTTTCACTAGGAATGAATCTTGAGATCCGTTAGCAAGATATCGCGACAGGAAGAAAGATGAAGCTACCTTTGATTATTTCATAAGCTTCTTTCTCTGTGGTTACAATAAGCAATCGGGACTTCAATGACACGGTAGCTGCAGAGTCGTTTGACTTGGCCGCAACACTTCCATGTTGATTTGCGCAATGCTGGAACTTTGGATTATCGAACCACTGCCTCTCAAGACCTTCCTCTGATTCAACTCGCCGTGCACCCACTAGGACTTCGCATTTGTGTGGATCTTGGAAATCTGAATGGCCACGCACAATTGCTTCGGCAAAGGACTGGTGGAAGTCTCTTTCGGACAGCCACAGCCATCCTGCCCGGTCAAGAGACCTCAATAGAGATGAACTACCTTCTCGAGATACTACGTAAAAGGTTATAATGGGTCCGGAAAAAGAGTGGACGGATTGGGACATTAATTAGCGGAAGCTGGGGTGTTTAGGGGTAACATACCATAACCAGCACCCATTATTGCGCCAAGATGAAGAATCGATGCTGCTTGACCCCTGCTTCTCCGCTGAGCTGCAAGCGCCGCCATGAAAGCATTTGCCGCACTGTAGTTTGATTGCCCACGATTTCCGTATATGCCTGCAAGAGAAGAGAAGAACACACAAAACTCAAGCTTGTCGTCGTGGAATATCTCATCGAGATATCTGCTCCCATCAACCTTTGGCTTAAGGACTTTTACAAGAGTCTCGAGATCAAGGTCACGGATAAGGGTATCATGAAGAACCATAGCCCCATTTGCAATTCCACCAACTTGTGGGCATTGATCCCTAATTTCTCGGCAAAGCTTTTGTAATGATATTTTCTCCGTGATATCACTAAAGCCGTTAGCCTTGATGAAATTCCTGGTATCCACTTATTAACTTACTTTGCAAAAACTTTGATTGATGCGCCTATGCGCTCCAGGCTTCGAATCCAAACGGAATCAACGTTGGGTTGTCGACTCGTAAGCACAACATGTCTTGCTCCTCGTTGGACCATCCAGGTAACCAAAGATTGCCCCAGGTTACTTGTCATTCCAAATAATATGTACGTTTTGTTTGAAGCAAAGAGATTTCTGGAATCGACGGGATTTAAAGGTACTGGTAAAGTCGAACTTTCCGTCCAATCAACGACGGTGAGGTTCTCAAGATTGGAGACTTTTATTACATCTTCCACACGTATGGCTGGCGCCCCGGGAATGTTTGTGTTACCGATTAAGGCCTCAGATAACCCAGCAAAGAATTTGGATACTCTGACGCTGGGATCCTGGCCAGATACTCGAGCATTCTCCCCGAAGACAGAAGCGAGACTAATGACCCGGCACCAAGAAGGTATACATGGCTCGATTATCGACCTGACATGAGTCAAAGCGGTCATGTCTAAGAAGACTGATATGTCCTCTGGAAGTGACTGTTTGATGTCATCGTTTGTCGACATTGGATGAATGAAGATCCACGGGCCAGGCAAGTTTGAATTCTCTGGCATATGAGTTGTAAATCTTATCTTCAAGTTCCTTTCTGCGGCAATCTTCGAAAGAATGGCTGTCATTCCTACCTCAGGCTCATGTATCACAAAGGTTGTTGACGGAGAGTCCGATGGGACAACCGCCTGGGCGATAAGATGAAATCCAGCAAAGCGTAGGGTTTGCGCCTCTTGCCCAGCTGGTACGTTGCAATCAGCTATCCATTCGGAAGGAACTTCAACCATTGATGCATTAACTTTAGAAAATGCCAGAACATTCTTTCGAGTCTTGACGTCCGTCCCAAGTACAAGATACAGAAAAGATGTTCTGGATACTTGTATCGGAGAAAGTAATGAGTGAGTAACTTTGAGAAAAATGGTATCAACGGATAGATCAGCTTCCAAATTCTCTTTGATGCTGTAAGATGCTTTGGAGCGATAAAGTTGGACGGGGAATTGTGCAGGGTCGACCTCTTTTGTTATTAGACGACGCCCAGAGTTGTAAACATCATTTCGAGGTTTGTCTGCTATCAGTCGAGGTACAAACATCCGACCGTTATGCTGGCTAATCTCTGGTTCCTTGGACCAAAGCATGTTACCCTGGACTCTCATATTCTCCCAAACATCCAACAAATGTCCCATCAAAAGGAACTCGGCAATGACTTTAGGATCCGCAGCTTGTGTGTGATCAAAATCCAAGAATTGCAAGCGGACATGTGGCAGCTCTTCTGCCAAGGACCGGCCGAATCCCACAGCGATATTAGAATAAGGGACGGCAGCCCTTGAACCACGAGTCACCCACAGTACTGTTCTTGCTTTGTCGAATAGAAGCTTAATTCCGGAAAGCTTTCTTTTGGTAATGCTTTGGAAGGTAGGTACATCCAGATCGGCTAGGATAAGAATGGCACTAATTGGAGTGACAGTATTCTCTTCGATGTCTTCCAAGGTATCGAATTTGTGTATTTGATTGCAATAAGGGGACAGGAGATCTCCGACTGGGTCGACAACTTGCGACTCTTTGCCGCCAATGATGATTAGTTTAGGTATATTTGCGACTGCTGGGGGTGACGCCAGTGGTTGTCGAAGAGCCACTATACGGTCATCGACAGCCTGAGATGCAATAACAAATCCAGGCCGTACCATGAAGTCGACCTCGGGAGTCATTGATTCTATACCAGAAAATCCGGTCTTGCGTAACACAGCATCCCATTGTGTAGGATTGATACATGGCGATAAGGTCCGGTCATCGTCAACACCTAACCACCAGCCAGGTAAACCACTGAAAATGAATCCCATTCTTAATGGTGGGGGGCTTGTAAGCTCGCACATGAGCAAAAACCCTCCTGGCTTAAGTAAACGACGGACATTGTGTAATGTGACCTGGATATTCTTGGTGGCGTGCAAGACCAAGGATGCAATAATAACATCATAGGATCCTGGAATGAAGCCCTGTGATTCAATATCTTTCTCAATGTCCAAGACCTTGAATGTCATTCGGTGGCTATACTCTTCGAAAACTTGCTGTGCATTCTCGAAGAAACCAGGGGATATGTCGGTGAAAGTATAGGACGTAAACGCTTCGCCCATTTCCTTCAGAGCACTTTTTGTAGCCCCACCTGTTCCAGCGCCTGGCAGATGCTCAGTACTGGCACCTATCATGTGGAGTGAATACATACCAATTTCTAATATGTTTGTCTGTGGGTAACGATGAGCTAGTTGTTTGGCCATCCTTCCTAAAAAGACGGTCTGTTCTCCCACGCCTGTTCCTTCAGCGTAAAGCCTTTGAAGCATATTATTGTGCATCATGAACTCGAGAATCTGCCTTTCCCCACGAACCGCAGCAGGTAGGTTCTTCCCAACAGCTCTAATCAATTCAAGCTCGAAACTGTTCGGGTACCTTTATGTGTTAGAGTATAATCGTCCATTGGTGTATTTTCTACTAACCTATTTCCCATCTCGATTATATCCTCTTCACTATTGTCGAGCCACTCTTTCTTCCAAAAGGTAACGTGAGAATTCTGGACTTTTGAGATGGTATCGGTAGCATAATGACGGAGATGGGCATGATGCCATTCGGATTGGGCCCATTCAGTGTCTGATACCTCATCCAATAGTTTTTGCATGTAGTATAGAGCCGTCTGTTCAGCGACAGAAGAAAATTGATATTCCTCATTTGTAGGTTTGTCATCAGCTGCCGCTACCTCGCCGTCAACTGCCGCAAGGCCCCAATCAATCCTAGAGAATAAGGCGCGGTCGAGGGCAGGACTTGAAGGTGCAAAAGGAACGACTTCTACACCCTGAACTTGTAGCACAGCGTCATTGCCACCTGATGCATAGACGGAAACGTCTCCACTAACCCTTTTTCGAGATCTCTCCATCAGAAAGCAATTGAAAGGAAGATCTGCCTCGTCCTTGAGATTTTGGCACAGTGTTGGATTGATCTTGATGCTCTTTATCTTTGTCGGAACATGGAGCTCTTTCAGACTACCATCTCCTGGCCAGCAAAAAGCCAAGAACAATGATTGAAATGTCGCATCTAGAAGACCTGGATGAATGATAAGCGAGGTTCCAGGAATCAGAGAATGAGGATTAGCAAGAAGTCCGATTCCGACATCCAGCTTTCTCTTCATATCAAACAAGGCTCGGAAGGGTCCAGAATAGCCATAACCAAGTTGTGCGAGAGATTCGTAAAAAGGGTCTTGATCCACATCCACGAGGTTCGAGGGCTGATAAGTTTTTGGTGGTAACATAGAGGCCACCGAATCACCAAACACAAGCTGGACGCTCCCGCTCGCCATCAGAGTGAGAGTGTCGGGACTTTTCCCTAAACCCGCGTGGTATGTGAACTTGGCAGTCACGAGAGAGTCTTGTGTCTCAATGTTTGTCAGAACAAAAAGAATCTCGACGCCTAGATCTTCTTCGAAAGTCATGGATTTTACAATAGTGAGATCTCGAACCTCCAAGAGCTTGATTGATTGACCCTTTGCAAGCTCCTTTGCCGCTTCCATAGCGGTAACAACATATCCTGCTGCTGGAAATACCATTTGTCCCTGTAGCATATGGCCTGAAAGCCACTGAATCTCGCTTGGACGAAGGAGATTTTTCCATCGAAGGGATTCTTCGTTACTGTCTTCACAAATTGTACCGAGCAACTCGTGGGCGTGAGTTGATCTAGTACGATACATCTTGGTGCTTCGCGACTCAAACCAGAAAACCCGATCATGATCCCATGAGTAAGACGGCAGTCCTTTGAGAACCATTGGAGCCTCATTGCTTCCCGACAGGATGTCATTCAGGTGGGGTATCTGAATAGATTCTGATCCAAAATGCCCCCAGACAAATCCCAAGGCATCTGATAAGGTTGTCATGGCATCACCGCCTCTTTTCAAAGTCCCAGTGTAAGGGAGAGTGTCCATTGTAACATCCTGAAATGTCTGCAAGGTTGGACCTTGGAGTGTTGGATGGGGGCCTATCTCAATAGCAAGGTTGAATGGGCCACTATTTGCGATTGCAATCTTGATAGCGTCTGAAAATAGAACTGGATTGAGCATATTATTGTTCCAGTAGGCGCTCTTGAGATCAGTACGAACGTTATTCATTGCAATGTTGTCCACACTGGAGTACCAGATACAGGCAGGGATAGCAGGTGAAAAGACCTCGATGTTACATGCAGTCAAAGCCCTTGTATATGAATCGGAACATGCTTTCATATGGTGAGAATGGTATGCCGTATCAACGCGAAGGATCCTGGCAAATTTGCCCTCATCCTCAAGAATTGCTTTGATTTCCTCAATGGCATCAGCGTCGCCTGATAATGTAACACTATTGGAGGAATTGCAAGCAGCAACACATATGCGTCCCTCCAACTCGGGAAATGAACAAAGATCAATCGCATCATCTGGTGAAGTTCCTGCAGCAAGCATCGCACCTTGTTTTGATGCACGGCCAAGATGAGCATAAAGCCCTCGGTAATATGCGATGGTGATAGCGTCACAGGCAGAGATATAGCCTGCGGCATATGCAGCAGCTATCTCTCCCGAACTATGTCCAATGACTGCTTTAAACTTGAGTCCAGCTTCGTAGAGAAGGTCAACCAAAACAATTTGGACTGCTGTGCACAATGGTTGGGATATCTCAGCTTGATGAAGTCGTGATTTTGATTGTTCCACCAAGAGCTCCTCTCTTAAAGTCCAGGATGGGCGATCATCGATGGGAAGCCCCGCGAGCCTTCTATCGAGGCGAGCGATGACCTTTTCCACATAAGGTGACCCATTAATGAGCTCTCGTCCCATATTCGCCCATTGCGCACCTTGCCCTGTAAATATACCCAAAATGGAAGGAGGCATTATTGACATTCGGTTGCCAATATTCTCTTTCTCAGAAACAATCAGGTCAATCCTAGATGAGAGCTGGTCCACTGTCGAAGCAGAGACTGAAGATCTGACTGGGAGATTAGATCGTCTGGAGTGCAAGGTGTAAAGCAAGTCCCGAAGGCTGAGAGATGTGTTGATCCTGTTTTCCACCAGTCCATAGTCAGCTTTTCTCTTCATTTAACCTCTTCAAAAAATATCTGGAAAACTCAAAGACTGAACAAATATTCCCGAGAAGTACGATAGTAATGGTAAATTGGAAAGTTATGATAATCTTTCAGGTCCCGAAAAGCGCCGAAAAGCCCCATGATTGGGGAACTACCGTAGATTGATAACTTACTTGAGATATGTAGAATATCCTGCCAGCGTTTGAGCAAGCGACTGAGATGTTGCAGCTGAGAATACAAAAGGCATAGACGTGGAGAGGGCGGAGGGTGTTTTTGTAGGTTCTGGGTGCTGCAGTTCATAGCTCTCGAGAATAACGTGAGCATTGGTACCCCCAAAACCGAAGCTGTTTACGCTCGCACGGCGTGGTTGGCCATGTAAGACAGCCGGCCAAGGCAAAGCCGTCACCGGGACCTCGATGTTGCCGTAGAATGGGCGAATTTTGGGATTGAGGTTTTTAAACAGCAAATTTGGTGGAATAACTTTGTTTTTGAGGGCAAGTGAGGCTTTGATGACTCCTGCAAGACCCGCAGTACCTTCTGTGTGGCCAACCACGGTCTAAAACTACTAATTAACTTAAATTATATATGCTAATTACCCAGTGATCAGGTAGAGAGAACTACTATGAAAAAGGAAAAGACTAAGAAAAAAGAAGATTAATATACCTTGATTGACCCAACGTAAAGCTTTTCGGAAGCCCTGCTCTGACCTTTTGGGTGGTCTGCCCCGAAGAACACGGTGTGAATGGCTTCTGCTTCGATGGGATCTCCAACAGGTGTACCTTATGGGAACAAAGTATTAGAGTTGTGTATCTTGGCTGAGTTTGGATAAACTTTTAACAGAGAGATGAAGGAATGAAAGTGTTGGTTACCAGTCCCGTGTGCTTCAAAGTATTGACAGCGATCTGTTTCCTTACGTGGGTCTAGCCCTACCTTCGCATAAGTTTGTTGAATGAGGCTTGCTTGAGCTCCTGCACTAGGCATGGTAATTCCTGTCGTTCTTCCATCCTGGTTGACCCCACTTGACCGTATAATGCACTCAATATCATCTCCATCTTCAAGAGCTGCACTAAGAGTCTTCAAAACTACTGATGCAATTCCATCTCCTCGAGCATAGCCATCAGCTTCAGAATCCCACATGCGGGATCTGCTCCCTGGAGACAGCATCTTCAATTTGCTTTCGCCTATATATGGCTCTGGGGAGAGAATAAGATTTGCCCCTATAAAATATTTCTGAATCAGCACATCCGTTTCAGAAAAGTAATTTGTGTAACAAAATGAATTTAGGAAGGAGCAAGACTATCTCTAGAGACAGGATCTCGTGACTCCCATATTTTTAATAACAGAAAAGAATAATACAAAATTACTAACCAGCAGCGACTGCTACCCGAGACTCTCCAGCGTGGAGAGCACCGACAGCTTGATGAACCGCAACAAGACTGGATGAACAGGCGGTATCAATAGTCATAGAAGGGCCATGCCAATCAAAGAAATATGAAATTCGATTTGACATGATACTCCTTGCTGTACCAGTAGCCATATATACTGGTTACAATTAGCAGCTGAAAATGAAATAGAGAATGACATGACCGGCGTACTTGGAGTTGTATCAGGGTCGCGAAGGAGATGGTTACTATATTCTTCGCACATCAACCCAACGAAGACTCCTGTTGGGGAGCCTTGGAGACTCTCAAGGGGGAGACCAGCGGATTCAAGAGACTCATAGATGGTTTCTAGAAGTAGTCGCTGTTGGGGGTCCATCGAATTAGCTTCTAGTGGGTTAATGTTGAAAAATTGTGCGTCAAAATGGCGATGGTCGTCTGAAAGCAGATAAGATTCCTTGACATCTGTAGTACCGTGATGCATTCCATCAGGGTGATAAAATCCCTCCGGATTAAACCTCTCCACTGGAATCTTGGTGAGCACATCTTTTGGCTCACTCAAAAGATCCCACAACTTTGAGGGGTTCGTTGAATTGCCAGGAAACCGACAGCCTATGCCTACCACGGCAATCGGTTCGTCGCTAGAAGAAACCATGCTAGATGGAACTTGGAATGTCGCTGAGTTTGATGTATGACGCCAGAAATTTCTCAAGACAAAGTTGAAGCTTGACTATCGTTTGATACAACTACAGAAGTTATGCCATAGGAATTCTGCACTTTAGTCATCTTTTCAGTCCTTCAACATCCATATGCAATATTTCCATATGCTATACGCTATGTTAAAGGTGCGAACATGCTCGTTGCTCTTGCGGTATATCGAAGTCGGTCCCCCGAAACGAATCGATAATAGTCCGAATGATCATTTTGGAGTACAGTGACAATTCCGATCCGCAACATGCATTGTTAGGGTAACGGTCTACGTAGATTCAAGCAATACCTGAAGTTCAGATGCATAAGCTCGGAGGGAGATAGAATTTGGACCTCACCGAATTGGCGTTCAGCTGGATCCCGGTTCGTGAACCATGAAGTGAGAGGCACACTGGCTGACAAAGGGGCTTGTCCGACCATTTTGAGATCACAAGTATCGTAATGATACTAGATTTAACGAGACGCATTCCATATCGACGATCAAGCGTATTACGGGGGCAAGCTTTGTATCCGATTCGCGGAAATGGTGCTCGAAGATACTTAAGCAAAAGGTTCGCCGAATGTTCCGCGATCCACATCCACCGAGATTGTGGATCTCATCGGTGTACGACTACTATTTGACTGACGGTATAAGATATTTCAAGCAATGCTGATAATTTGTTGTCATGTGTAGTCTGTTGTGCATGGTGTGGATGCGCACCTGCCTGGGTGATGATGGAGCCCATCAGACCTTAAGGTTAGTGCTTGGCGCTTATGTAACTTCATCCACCTCACATCTCGCTTATTTTGACCAATCACAAGAATCTTGCCGAAAACCAGATGAAGTAAACAATAACGGGGTTGATGTCACAAGCTATAACAATCAAACATAAGAACTCCTCCCCGTTCACTAGATCAACCCCTTCCTTGCGAAAAATTTCATCAGTGGCATAGACTGCTTGAGCAGTTCTGATGTCGCCCAAAATAACATGGATTCACATAGCACTGATAACAATAGTTGACTGCTACCCCACACACAAAAATATACTATCTGTAAGGCTGATCCAAAGAAGAGAACTGTTCTCTGTCTAGTCTAAAGCTACCACCTGGGCAATCTTTGTAACTCTCTGAACTCCCTTTTTAAATCTGTAACTCTACAAGCGCTATCCTGAGTCCCTTCTTTGTCATCCAATCCGACCGTTTCCAGAAATGTTTCTAGCAGCGATCTCATTTGAGGTACCTTGAATAGACCTCTCTCGGTACCAGGGCTACCATTAAGCTCTATTCTCTCAGCCGAATCACCTCCATGTAGAGTGTGTTGGGGTGGGACTCCCAGTACCTGCTGTATCCTGGTGATGAAGTGGATACTAATGTCAACCAATATATTGATCTGTATTCTCCTATAGCTACCCAAAGAGAATCCGCCAATATGTAGTGATTGTGGCTTACTCTTCGTACTGGGATCACCGAGTGTGTGACTAGAGGCTTCAGAAAATAACGATGGTGATGAGGTCGAAAGATATTGCCTTATACGCGAGAACAAGGTGGCATAAATAAGAATAAGACGATTGTAACAATTTAGAAGCAGAAGTATTGTTGGCGTATCGAGTTGATTGGGTGGTGGTCGTGTCAAAGGAGGAGAGAAAGAGTGACCCGACGAGGAAGAGGTAAATGTGCTATGGCGGGCCGAAAGGTGACGAGAAAATATATTGGATCCTTCGGATTCAACGACGGATTGAATACTCCAATTAGCATTCCCACCAGGTTCAATTCCATTCAAAGATACATCGGCAGAGGTCGAAGACGCGGAAGAATTTCTTTCACTGGGTGATTGTCGCGCCTCCGTCCGTATTAGAAATTGAGTAATGATCATGAGGTAGAGCTCGGAGCTGCTGAGAATACCTCCAATTGCTTTGCCTGCGCCATCTTCGTTATGTGCCAGCTTTTGTCCAGCGGTAAATGAAAGCGAAGACAGATATTCTTCCCAGGGTGCAGATTCTAAAGTCCTCTGTTGTACGTAGAGTGAGTGCGTAAGTTCAAGGAGTTTTTTCATTTCTGATTCCATTGGAACATCCATTCCTTCATCGCCGGTATCAATAGAGGCTTCTGGTGAATCTTGAGCTGTTACATAACCACCATGCGCGCTCATAAAATCCCCAGTCGTTGTTAACGGCTGTTGTGCTTGTAAGTCGCTATCAGCGGCGTTTGACCTGGATATACCAGTACCCTGTGATGATGAGATGCCGCCAAGTGTTGATTTTGATGTGTCCCAATTTCCCCAGCAATTTAATGAGTCTATGGGAAGACTCATATCAGATGCACCCCCATAACTTGTATCTGCGGGCTGGGAAAGGATTGTGTCTCCCACGAAAGGGGCTTCAGCCAACAGGGGAAAGCAATCGGACTCGTCCCTGTGAAACTGCCTGGGTGATGATTGCCGAATTCCCGGATCGTGAGAGATTCGACGAGCTCGGTTGTTATGAGCTTGGGGACTGTCAAGGCACTCCACTTTTGCTTTCTGACAACGCTTGCACGGTTGGTAGTTGCCATTCTCTCTTATGCATCGAAGTTTCTGTCCCCGGCAGCGATCACAAGCGAACCTTGTTGGTTGCATCCTGTTTTGACTCTCGGGAAACAATTCAACTCTGTGTCCACCAAACAAGTATTAGCTAAGGCCAATATACGGATATTCCACGCTCTGAGACGTCCATACAGCGAGGCCAACTTTCTATTAGCAAGAAGTTTGTTTGCTGTGAACATCGAGCGACCTTACTTCTATTAGATCTTCTCACTGTATTAAGAAGCGCGCAGATGTTACGATGTGATGCCCGACGGATAATAAATGGTGCCAAAAGAGACTGACAACAAAAGTCGGAAGAAAAAATTAGGGTGCTAAGATTTTATGATTCTCAAAAAGAGGTTACACTCTTGCATTACTATCCTGTTCACTAGAAGTCTAGAAATATCAATGGTAGGTGTTGGTGAAGGTATACAGGGCGCCCTGTACTTCCAGGTTCACAGGATCTGTCTCCCACATGCATTCCATCCCTGCTTCTGATTTAAGCTGACCCGAAAATAACCCGGCCAGGTCCCAAAAGATTTGGCAGGAAGCACCTTCCCTTTTCATCATTCTGCCAAAGATATAAAGGGATTTAAAAGTAAGCTAGAAGTATCGGTAGAGACAATCCACAAACCATTTCAATCTTCCGAACGTATCTTAGTATTCATGCCACTCTTTCTTGCAAACTTTGCGACTTTGAAGGTTCAAAATACCTATTTCTCACGCCTTATGACAGCCTCACAATGAAAGATTACTGTAGTCACCTGTAGCATGCCGTCTTATTCTCCTATGCAAGCATTTCACCATACTAGTTGTTGCCTTGACCAGAAGTAAGCTTGCTCATTCGTTTTTACCTTCCAGCTGACAAAAGCTTGCTGAATCTGCCAGCCGCTCTGTGCTAGCAAACCACAATCCTTCTGCAAGCCTCCGGAATACTCTCCAAAACCATACATTCTATAAAGATCCTCGCATAAGTACTGGTACCACATACTCAACAGAGATTGTCTGCGATACTGTCTTGGTTCAGCTTTAATACCTCAATGAAGTCATATTGTGAAGAAAGGCCGTTTGGCATTTTGAGATTTTGGTGGAGTGATGCATCTCGCTCCTTCGAATCACCATCTCTCTCTATCTTCATAGAAGGAAACGTTCACAAGCACGTTGAAAGATTGAAAATCGTGCCCAATTGAAGAAAGAGTATCGCTGCGGTATCGTTTCTGAAAAGAATGGTTGGATTGGGTGAAGTCTCAACGATACATGTAATCACTCAATCTGTCAGATCAACCACTTCATAATAGCTTCAACAGATAAATTATTAAAGAGGCTCTGTTGGCGATTTTGTGTGCCTGGTACAGCGAATCTGCGCCGGGGAGAAAAGAAAAAGGCCATAGGCAAGCACCCTGTCGCCTCGTCAGGTAGTATCAGTTTGGCAATTGGGTGGCTTGAAAGCAAGATATCGAAGATCTGCAAGTAACAACTATAGTGAGAAATGATATTCAGGCTGCCTGTCAAGGTAATGGAAATCCAACATATACTGCAGCTATGTGGACTCATGGTAAAGGTCAAATTCTCTCTCCGGGCTAACTTCTGAATATTCTTCGGCATCATTCGAACCAGATATCCTCCAAGATAGATATGGGATAACGCTGAAATCCTGCTCTAACTACTGTAGCACTGGCAAGGGTCCATATTGCACAATCTTACTTCAATCACAAGGACTGCACTTCGTGCAACCGCTGGTGATTGCTTATTCATGTGAAGCGTTACGCCTAAAAATTGTTAAGCCCAAGCGAGAAACGTGTGTTTTGGAACGGCGGTTTTCAGAAAAAGACCCAACAATCTTACATAAGGAATTGTCTGACCAAGTACTCCACACTCAGCTTGCAAATAAAGGCCAAAGTTCCACATGATATGTTGTGACAACATCGTGTTTGATGCAAGAATATGGCGATTTCTAAGTTACAGAAAAACGCGTGAGTGTGCATATAATATGCAGTCCTCCCCATATGATCATTCACCCCTCACATTCATACTGTGGTAGATCTAGGGGCTTCCAGTTTTCAACTACGACAAAAGATTTGCCTCCGAAAGTGGTCAGATAATAATATAACGGAGCAATATTAGTGGAGAGTGGAGTCTGTATATACCCCAAACTGCCTGCTACCTCGCGGCCGGTCAATTTGGAGATACCAAACGCAGAAATCGACGCCTTTCTCTGTATGAGAATTTCGATTACCAGTACAAAAAGTCATCTCAGGCTGACAGCAATCTCTGTTGGGCCTCATGGAGCAGAATGAGACTTGCGGTGTGCTATAAGATAAGCGAGGAAATAGGGGGACCTGCTTCTCTCTGTAGAATAATGAATTTGAGCAAAATCAACAACACACGTGCTTCAAAAATCGGTAGGACATTTGCGGATTTTTAGACAACATGTTTAGAGAAATGTGAGTCAATCAACTAGCGCAATATTGTTTCAACAAGGCAAGTTCTGTTAAACCTGAAATTGGACCACTACTATCGCCCATTTCCACTATCAACCGATCGCATCTTCGCTGTCGTACCTTAACTAATACTCAATCTAGCTGTGACCTGCTCTTACTATCGCATTCTCAATGCTTACTGTTACCTACCATCACTGTCGCACACCCACTGTCGTACCTTCGCTGTCACACCCTCACTATTGTACCCTCACTGTCGCCTACTTTTTCCTGTCACCTACTTTTTCCTGTCACCTACTTTTTCCTGTCACCTGCTCTTACTGTTACCTGATCGTATTGTTACTTGAGCTTACTGTTACCTGATCTTACTGTTAGATAATCACACCATCGCGTCCTCCCTGTTACACCCTCACAATTTCTTACTCTAACAACCGCCCACTCCAACCCACCATTATTCCCTCCCTCCTTCACATCCACAACCAACTCTCTTCCCTTCCCCTTCTATTCTTCACTCCCCACTCAAGAGCCAATTAAACCTACACGCCCCTTCTTCATCATATCCCAAAACCCCATATAAAGAAAATTCAAATCCTCGCAACCAAGTACCATTCCAAACTCAGCAGCATTCGCGCATTCATACCCTTGACACCATGCTCATCGTCAGGCGGACACAGAGGGAATGGAACTCGAGATGGAGAGTCGGTAGTTTTGACAACACCTAATAGCGTTAGTGCAGTAAAGGTTGGAGAGACGGGTTATAAAAGCTTTGCTGTATTCGAGGAAGGCGGGATTCATTAATTACGAGTTTAGAAAAATCCAACCTAAAGGCGAGGTCAACGATAGCAAGAATCGTCGCAGGCTCCTCATTTTCCCGCTCCGAGGAGAATCAAGAATCGTGAAATTATTAGGGTGATACATATTAATAAAAGCCGATAAAATAGCTCATTCAATAATAATATCATCAAACCAACAAGACGAACTATAACAATTTCCACCCCCAAGTCAACAGATCATTAACCAGGTCTCCATCTGACTTTGTGTATCGACGGTATATCTATAGAAGATAGCTAACTGGTTTCTTTCAATCGCAGATGTCGTGACTCGTCACGTAGTCTACGGACCCGAAATGTAGTACCTATGTTTGTAAGACCCTCCAGTCCGGGCGTATGGTAACATGATTTTCGGTGCTTCCCATCTATGATCCTAGTCTCCGTATTCATGGCTCCGAAAGAGATGCTGCCAGACAGAGAGGGGGTACGATAGAGCCCAGGAGTAGGGGTCGACGGGGAGGACCTGCGGGAGTGTACGTCCGTATAGGTAGGTATTTAACACGTGCGAGACACGTGATGGGGTACCAAAACAGCTGGAGGGTCCATCGGGTAGCTCGGTGAGGAAAAGGGGGCATAAGAAGGTATACCCGTAGCCTAGAGGACTTGTTAAAAACTGTTAGGCTGAATTTGTTCTCCCGTGATTTACGCGTCGCCATATAAAGTAACTTTGCAATATGCGATTTGCGATTATCTTGTTGGTCTAATTGTACATTCAGGATGCCGTACTATTCAAAAAGAATTCTAGATCCGGAAAACCCAACCAGTTGGGTTTACCTCCACCGCCCCCCAGCCCCCCACCTTTCTCCCTCCGTCTTGTGGGTTCGAGTCTTCATACATACAGAATGAATCAAGTTAGACTACGTGATGAGCCTTAGTTTGAATCTTAAAGCTGAGTCATCGACCAATAAAAAGAGTGACATACTTGTTGCCGGTATAATCGGTCCCTCAACCCGCTCGTCGCATAAGATTTACAGACACGATAAGTGATATAGAGTCTATCCTCCAAAGTATACATAGAACCCAGATCTCTATACGAGAAGACATGACCAATAATCGTACACTCCAGAATCCATCATAACTTCTGCCCATTGCGAAATCAGTGACTTTGTCAAAATGGCGAAATTCCGAACATGCTCAAGTGGTAGGCCCGGGGGGGGACATATAATTATTTGGCTGTGGGGAATGATCGTAGACACTCGAATGTGGGGAATGCTCTTGGTACATCTTGTCCATCGGTTGCGCTTGTGGTCCTTGTTGTACTTGTATAGGATTCGATATCAAGCTCGGATCTATTTTGGCAGCCGCTCGATCGGGATCCGGAACCCATCCAATCTCCTCAATAGGCCAACGAATCCACAATCGGTGTTGTTCGTCCAACAAATCCCAAACTTGATTCAATAAATTGATGCCACTCCCTTGCATCCACCATCTCGTATCCATCATCTTCAGGAGGGCACAGAAATAGGCAAATATCACTATGGCTTCTTGACAATGATCACTGACGAGTTCGAGAAACCCATTGTTGACTTTGTAGAGCCAGACGAAGACTACGTCTCCCGGTTCTAGGGAAGCGTTGTTGCGCTTCATGGCGAGTGCGAGAGACATCCGTAATTCCTCTATGGCATTTGTACATAGGCTATAGGTATGTGGCTCAAGCTGGGATTCACTGATATGATAACGAAGCTCTTGCAAATCATCGGTTTCTGCTGAATACTCGAGGGAAGCTTCCTCTCTCAGATTTTCTCTCTTGCGACCAGCGACAAACATAGCTGAAAGACTGCTGTTAATAAGAGAGTGCTCATAATTTCTAATGATGAAATAGGTCCCTTTTAGTAATTCCAGCCATCCTCCATTGGTTTCATTTCTCAAAAGTAAGAAATCCTCGGAGGTACGAGAAGTCGCAAGAGTGATGAACAACGTCATTGTAGAAAATATATAGATCGAATCACAATTATCATTTGTGACGTTTGCGAGGAGTGACGTTGCCATTCTAAGGCCGCTTTGGTGATGGGCTTTGCCTTGAGCAGCATAGTATTCTCTTTTTTCGGGTAGATAATGCGCCAGGTGTAGCGCGGATATTGAGAGAATGGTATGCATCACATAATCAGCTCGAAACCCAATCTGGGGAACATTGATCCTCCATAGAGCCTTGAGAGATGGATCTGAAGATAGAGTGAGACATGTTGATGTTGTATAGTGGTGGAGGAGCTCAAGGTCTCTCAGGTTGAGGGGCAATGGATTCTGGGGTAGTGGGCTTTGGCGTAATGGGCCTATGGCAAGAGGGAGCAAAGAAGTGCCTGATTGGGCTGGAATGGGAGGAGTTGATGTCGGACTCCCGCCGGTCGATGTTGTTAATAGTAGATAATCGCATTGTACTGAATGCTTGCGACAGTTTGTACAAGCAGGACGTTGTTCATCGCACTATTGTGTGGGGTGTTAGACTATTGGGTTTCTTCATCGGTGAGTGGGCTTTTGCGAAAACACAGGACGATGATTCTGCTTCAGTGCTTGGAGCAAATCAACACAGCCGAGCTCATAAGTGGAAGCGAGCAAGTGGGTACACAAAGTACTCGATGTAGTTAGTACATCAAAGGGCAGCTTACCTTTATTTTTCTTCGCTTGCACGTCGAGCAACCGGTCCTTGTTTTGCGGTGAGGTTTCCTCGAAGCCAGCTTCATCGCTCCCAAGGTCACGAATTCAATCAATCAACCCTTCCTAGTCTCAGACTGATCTACAGCCTCCGAATGGCCTGGGCCGTGGGACTACGAGCACTCGTACAGTTCCTTCGGATTCGGTACGCGATCCGTTTGCGATAGGGCTACTGCCTATACGCAGATGCAGATGCGGATGCGGATGCAGGCGGTCCTCTGGGGCAACGCTTCGAAGGCGATCAGGGACGACAGCAAGGTTTATCTCTATCCTAATACTTCGAAGTATCCACCCTCTAGTCGTTGAGGCTCGAGAGGCTGATGCTGCAATACTCGTACCGAAAGGATGGACGCGTTGGAGATGGCGTCGTCACTACGGAGGTACTGATCAGTGGTACGAGGAAAATGCGAGAGGAGCAAGGTATGTGCGAAGTGCCATCGGGCGGCGGACTCAAGCTTTTTGATAGTTAGAGGGTGAAGTGTGTCTAGAGCGAGTCATGCACCGTGCGTATATCACGTGTGAAACAACCCAAGAGTCCGAATACGCGAACCGCTGTGGAGAGGGCGCCGCCATCATCCCCTGGTTCTCATCAAAAGGAGATCCAAACTTCTTCAACACCATCTATTTGGGGCTGTCAGTTTATACAATTCCTGCTGAATCAATGTCATCTATAATTTCAACGGTCAAAGTATCTATGAACGTATACCGGATGTCTGGTTCACTGGGAGATCAGTGTTTCGTACTCGCACATCGCACCAAACTGGCGGAAACAAGCAACATGATGGCCAGATCTCCAAGCTTAAGTACCTGGATCTTCCTAGACTTCATTCTCCATCCATTCGTTCTTGCACTCATTCTCTCATTCTCTCATTCTCTCATTCTCTAGCGTCTACCTTCTTTCTTTATTTCTTGCCTATATCCTTGCATAGTTTCCATTTATTCGTTTCCCCGCGGCATGTTCCGGGCCGATAATCCCTCACAATCCCTTCGATATGGTTTTAGAAAGCCGTTTGGTAGAGGGTGCTAAGTACAAGCTCTACCATTATGACCCCTCATTCATAGCTGCTAGCATCATGATGGTGGTTTTTGGGCTCTCTTCTGCGCTTCACCTCGCTCAACTCGGGGTGAAGAAAACGTGGTATTTTATACCTTTTGTTATTGGAGGACAGTGTAAGTTCTCATCAACCTTTTCTATAAGATTTGATGAAACTAACAGCGATATTTCATAGTCGAAGTGATTGGCTATGCAGCTCGCGCCATTAATGCCAAACAAACTCCAAACTGGGAGACGAACCCATATGCCATCCAATCCCTCATGCTTCTCCTTGCACCAACTCTTTTTGCAGCATCCATTTACATGATCCTGAAGCGAATCATAATCTTGACAGACTGCGAAAGTCATTCGATTATAAAGACGAAATGGACAACCGCCGTATTCGTTTCGGGGGATCTCATCTCTTTCCTCCTGCAATCTGGAGGTACGTTGATATTCCACCCACTCATCCAAAGTCGAGATGTATAGTAAAAGAATACTGGAACTAATCAGTAAAAAACAGGGGGAGGAATGCTAGTCCAAGCCAAGTCAAAGGACGCCGTCACTATGGGACAAAACATGATAACCTACGGCCTCTACGTCCAAGTGGCCTTCTTCGCCCTATTCATGACCGTCACCATGGTTTTCCACATCCGCATGCTCAAGGATCCTTCCTACCGTGCATCAATCCTTGCCGTACCATGGCAACAATACATCGTCGTCCTATACATCGCTTCCTTCCTCATTTTGGTCCGAAGCGTCTTTAGAATCGCCGAGTATGTGATGGGCAGTGGTGGTCCGCTTATGGGCACTGAGATGTATCTTTATCTCTTTGATGCTGCGCTTATGGCGGCCACGATGCTGTTCTTTAATATTAGACATCCGAGTTCGATTATTATGGGACGACGGGATATGGAGCGGGAAGGGAGTATACCTTTGAAAGATGTTGAGGACGGTGGGAGTGAGTTTAGACATTGAGCTGTTTGATCCGGAAGAAACTATTTGGGGGAATCGAAGTTGGAGTGGAAGATCGATACTTCGTGGCGATCGAGGAGGATCGCATTGCTTGATTACCTTTCCTGAGGTTCTCTTATTTGCTTTTTTTGCTTTGTTTTTTGATAGCGATTTTTTGAAATTCCTCCGCTATTTTTCAGGAGATGAATTAGATACTGTATTAGAACGATACCAGCACGGTACTAAAATATAATAGTAATAGTAAGAACTTGACACCCTAGAAAATTATCCAGGAATTAGTGCAAAAACAGTAAACAAACTAATAGCACAAGAACACATACATCCCCGCGCTTCGCTTGACAGCTGGAATTCTCTGAATCAGAGGGACAGCTTAGTTGAGCCTTGGCCACGTAAAAGACATAGGACCAAGGTTGTTCAAAAAAGCACCAAAAATAGTAGAGAGACTTACAAATGAATTACGAGACTTCCCTCTTGATCCGAATTCTCTTCCTGTGCTGTGTTGTGTGACAGATCGACCTCGTCCACGTTGCGAAGTTCCACGACTTCGTGTGAATCATTCTAGACTCGGATGTTGCAGTCTATTTGGCCACCACCACATCACAGGATCTGTTCTTGACGATAAGTGGAACAAAAAAAAAGCCCCGAGTATATATACATATCAAATCAAGAAATCAACTGACAATAAGGGAAGCGAGTGGTTTTAAAGAGAGCTTTCGGGTGTCGGCTAAGCTCCTTATCCCCGTATCCACCAGGCACCTAAAGCTAAGCAACAACCCCGCACAGCAGCATGAAGGTCTCCGCATGTGATAGATTGCGCTTCTCGGCCTGTGTGAGGTTGTGATGCATGGTAGGACGATGCAATGCACAAGGCTGAGTGTGCGATTCGTTCACATGTGAGAGCCAACCGATGACAACCAACACAACCGAACAGCCTCGTTGGGATGATATATATATTTTATCTGCAGCAAAACGTCGTCAGCATCATCGTGGAAATTGACGATCGTATGGAACTCCCAATCAAGCTGTTCCCCGGGTTTTGCTGCTGGATTAGGTGGGATTGTTCTCCGTGCGGCCCATTCATTTCAGCTTGCAGCAAAGTTGCCTCGGCCCCACCACATTCTAATTCCTGCACCTGGGCACTCACGGCCGCAATGAAATATCCGATGACCTGAATCGCCTCCAGCCACATGCAAACCTAAGACTAAACACATTCCTCGCCCATTGGAAGAGATTTCTGAATAGCTTCATCGTGCCGTCCGTCACTGCTGAGCACATCTCGTAGCCAAATTGGGTACGTCAACCAGCATCCCGGTGGGCAGAGCAAGCTTCCCTTCCCTCTCTCCGAGGCGAGAGACGAGCGCACGCTGACTGACCTTGAACCAGAATCTCCCTCAACCCTCACTCCAACGAGAACTCTAATTCTCAATCGAATTCAACATGGCGCCGGCCCCAGAACCTGAAGCTTTCATAGCATCTGTGATGCCACCACCCCCACCAGGGTCACCATACTCTCTTCCAGTGCCGGGCAGCCAAAAAGATGGCCATTCTGCAGTCTACCGTCATTGGCGTTGGGTGGACAAACCTCTTCCTTCTACGATCCATCCGCAGATCCAAACTGCTCACGATTCCTTCGAGTACACGGTCAAGAAGAGACCAACAAATAGGTGCTTGGGGTGGCGGCCATACGATCCGGTAAGCAAGGAATTTGGTAGATACCAATGGATGAACTATGCCGAGGTGGCCACACGAAGAAAGAACTTTGGTGCTGGACTCGTGGAGCTTCACAAGAAGGCTGGAGTGCTCGAGGAGAAATATCCCGTGGGGCTATGGTGTCAAAACAGGCCGGAATGGCAGATTACGGGTATGTCGGATCAAAATTTGAGGAGATTCCCTACTAATTGGGTAGATCTGGGATGTATGTCCCAATCACTTTACACCGTATCCCTTTACGATACTCTAGGTCCAGAGACAACGGAATATATCATCAACCATGCCCAATTGAACTGCGTTGTATCCAGTCTGCCCCATATTCCAACTCTGCTCAAGCTTGCGTCCGCTTCGAGAATTCCAACCTTGAAGTTGATCATATCTGTTGATCCTCTTGATGCAGGAGAGCGTCCTGGCTATTCCAAGAAAGCTATCTTGAATGCGCTCGCGGCAGAGGCTGGTATTACAATTCATTTCATCGAGGATGTAGAAGCAATAGGAGCTGCGTCCAATATTCCCATGAACCCACCTCGACCCGAAGATCTCATCACCATCAATTACACTTCCGGAACAACTGGGAATCCAAAGGGTGTTGTCTTGACACACGCCAATGCTGCAGCTGCGATTTTCGTGGTCAGAGTCATCTCTGAGATGAGACCAACCGACTCTCTCTGCTCGTACCTCCCTTTGGCACATATCTATCAGCGAACCGCAGAACACAATTGCTTGTCAGCGGGTGCTGCGATTGGTTATTTCCACGGAGATGTTTTGGGTCTTGTGGACGATTTGAAGCTCCTTCGTCCGACTGGCTTCAACTCGGTTCCTAGACTATTCAACAAGTTCGGAACTGCCATTCGTGCCTCAACCATCGATGCCACTGGCGTGAAAGGTACAATAGGACGACATGTCATCAATGCTAAACTGGCATCCATGAAACTTCCTCCAGGAAAAGCTACTAACAAGCACATGGTCTATGATCGTTTCTTCACTCCAAAAATCAGAGCTGCCGTTGGTTTGGATCGTACCAGGTCCATGGTTACTGGAAGTGCACCTATTGATCCTTCATTACATCAATTCCTCCGCGCGGCCTTCGCAAACGATTTCATGCAAGGTTACGGTTTGACTGAATCGTATGCCCTTGGTCTTGCCCAACACACGGGGGATTTCTCTTCCGGAAATTGTGGAGGTGTGGTACCTTGCTTCGAATTGTGCTTGCAAGATGTCCCAGATATGGAGTATCTCTCGACTGATAGTCCTAACCCGAGGGGTCAGTTGTTAATCAAGAGCAAGACCCTCTTCAAAGAGTATTTCAAGAACGAAGAAGAGACCAAGAAGTCCTTCACAGAAGATGGATGGTTTAAAACCGGCGACATCGCAGAAGTTGACACCATGGGCCGCTTCAAGATCGTCGATCGCGTAAAGAACGTCCTCAAACTCGCACAGGGAGAATACATCTCGCCCGAACGAATTGAAAACGTCTACTTGGCCAACTACAACATCCTCGCACAGGGATACGTACACGGAGACTCGACACAAGCATTCCTCGTCTCCATCTGGGGTATTGACCCTGTGCAATTCGCTCCATTCGCCTCTGCTATCCTGAAGAAGAAGATTGGGCCTACAGATCTGGATGCTATTCGCGCGGCGGCGAAGGATCCTAGGGTCACCAAAGCGGTGGTCAAGGATTTGGAGAAGATTGGGAAGAAGAATAAGTTTAATAGTTGGGAGAGGGTCAAGGCTGTGCATTTGGAGATTGAGCCTTTCACGATTGATAATGAGCTTTTGACACCTACGTAAGTCTTTCCCTTAGTAGCTCAACGCGAGTATTCCGAGTATTATACTAATCTTTGCGTGATAGATTGAAACTCAAACGTCCCCAGGCTGCGAAGAAGTTCCGTGCTGAGATTGATAGGATGTATGAACAGGCTTTGGCGGAGGAATCTTTGAAGGCTAAGTTGTAGATTGGATTGGGGATCAAATCATAAGAATCACTTATGCATGTTGGATGGGTAACTTGGAAATCTGTAGGTTGGGTTGGGGCTGGAGATGAGAGACCCCTGGGGGCTTTTGATGGGCTTGGTTGGGGTTTGGATTTGTATGTAGTTTTGTAGGCTGGGGAATGCCCTTTTGTATTTATTAGCAATGATATTGCCGTGATAAGGTTTTGATGTAGTGAGGTACTAAGATGGATGTCTTTGGGATGAGGGTTCGTTCGAACCGTATGATGAAATGAAAATTCTCTAGTGCATGAGGTATGTTTGTCCGCTATCTTTGTTGGATTGTGTGCCCAGTTGGATTACATTACTCCCAGTCTTACAGTACCATTCTCAAAGGCAAAGGGGTGGTAGGTAACCTTGAAAATGGGGACTTTGTGTGGTTGTGTTTAGAGTCTTTTGATGGCGAGACGAGAATACATTGTTGGGTGTCTTCCGAACTTGCTCGGCGTGGAAATGGAAGGTCTGATTGGGGTGTGTAGAGTAGTGTACTGTATAGTGACAGTGTGATGTTGACGGGGAGGAAGAGAGGGGACGTAGAGGGAGGGAAGGAGGGAGGGGGGTAGGTAGGGAGTGGTTTTCCGGGCTTAGTGGTGGTGTTTCTTGGGTTCGTAGGTATGTACTTGGGGTGGGAGATGAGTTGAGTAGGATGGAATTTATAGGAGGTGAGAAAGGGCAGGTGGGATGATGGGATGAGGGAAGCGGAGTGAGCGTGTGAGCGAGGAAAGGGTGTGGGATTGGGGTTATGAAGTATGGAGTTGTGAAAAGGATAATCTGATGGTAGAGATATTATGAAATTATGAAATAGAAATCAAAATAGAGTGAGAGCACGTCGTGTTATCTGAGCAAATTGTATGGAGGCTTCTTGAAGGTCTTTTCTGGATTTTCTGTTGAGGTGAATGCTGTGGATGTGCCTTTTTATCGTTTACGGAGAGGAATTGGTGGTTTTCTCTTGTTTTTTGGGTAGGTAGGTAGGTAGGTGTAGGTAGGTAGGTGGAAGGAGAGTGGTTTGTCTACTGGAGGGATGGATTGAGGTGTTTTCCACCTGGGTTGTTGATGGCAAGAGGGGTCTATGGGGTTTTGTTGACTGCGCATTTGAAAGGGAGGGGGGAAGAGATAATTTACAGTCTATAGAAGTATTAGTAGTCGAGTATAGATGTTGTAATAGGTGTGGGTTTTTTCTCTCTCTTGATCTCCCGCTTGGGTTTATTCTATTACTGTAAAGGAGCTGGAATTAATTCCACATGCCTGATTATATTCATCGAGACCGAAGACTTCAAAGTAACAAACAAAACGTGCACTCCCAAATGTCGTAAATGGGCAATTTGAACCCAGTTGTCGCACCCGCTTGTTTCCGTTTTGAATTTGGATTTTCTGATTGCTTTTCATTTCTGGAATGTATTCTTTAGATTGATTTGTCAGCCTCCTTTAATCTTTGTCAATGAGCGATGGAAGCTTCAAGTATCGAGGAATTTTTAGGGTGAAACACGTGACCACGTCTCACATTTTTCTGTAATGTTGCATGTCGCGACGGATTTCACGAGACTAACTGAGACACATATACTTGAAATCTGGGGAGAATACGGTAGCCACGTGGACCCTAGGAATGCCCATTAATTTGTGCTTAGGGGTGATCGTATGTGTTTTACGCAGACGTGGGTGTATAATGAAGTAGTAACTACCGTGATATAACCTTTTATCTCCTTCTGAAATGGGAAAAAGGTCGAGGTTTTTTACCCTTTAGGAAACAGTGTAATAGACTGTACTTGGAGAGAGTTCAAGCAATATTACAAAGTCAAGAAAACAATGGCTGACCCAGCCCCCTCTCCCACCGAACACTGCAACACAGAGAAAACTTTGTTGAAGGAAGCAACCAGAATTAACAGTTCTGCAGTATTGCACCTACGAAATAACATCCCACAAATCGTACACACAGATATTCCTCGAATGACCATAAATGGTAGAAGTCAGAAAATAATATCGTAGAATGCGGCCAGAAAAAAAGGTCCCGACGAAGTAGAAAAAAAGAGAAAGATTACAAACATTTGCGATGATACAATGGCAGGTTTCATGCAAAAGAATCCACTATCATGTAAAGCCCATAGAGTGAAACCAAATATCATGAGAAAATTGAATAAAGCCCATAACCCAAAAGGACGCATTATTAGTCGGAATGATCTACCATCAACGATATTGATAAGTGCTCCTCCAGGTCCGGTGAATACAGTTAATACTAATCCAACCATCTCTACTGCGAGGAAATATTCAAGAATAGTCAACTTCAAGTACCAGTGATGTTTACGTAGTTCGCATGTTTCCCTTGTGCCGGGATGGGAAGTATACAGTGAGTCCTCAACATGGAAGGGGTTCCATAAGCGACGGTCTTGAAGGTGGCAAGGGAGTGTTGGAAAACTTGGCGTGCTCAGATTTGGGAAATCTGTCCCAATCCACTTGATGAAATTGATGTATCGAGGAATTAGCAACTTCCGTGTGATCCACCTAGAACGATAAATATGGTATACAGGGGGTAGCGAGTGGCCTGGGGTTGAAGGTGACATGACATATTTAGAACTTGTAAAAAAGGTATCTATTGAGCTTCAATGTCAGCCAATTCCTAATGTTAGGAAGGCTTAATAAAAGTCTATACCTACCGGCGAAGCTTACTATGGGCAGAGCCAAAAGGACTATCGGTACCACTTGTCCAAAACTCCAGATATTTTGTTCTTCAAGAACTTGGTCAGGAAATGGCTGTTGTTGGCGAATTTACAGCAATCCTTTTCGCATTACTGTAATACGGATAGTTCCCCATACAAGCCCCGTGGTTATCCAGGTCATCTACAAGAGATGATTAGTTTTCGGTCGAAAGAAGGACAGCAGCTACTTACCTCCCACAGAGCCGATGAGTAGACCTCTATCGAACTTACCAGTAGTGTATGAAAAGAACGGTAAAGTACGTGGATCACTTTGCTGGCAGGACCATTTCTTCTGCGACGTCGAAGGCGATCGAAAACTTTCTCACTCCCGGTAATTACGGGAATTCGTCGAAGCACATGACCCTGGAGGGGCTGATCCCTCTGTAGCCAAAATATCCTCGTGCAGAAGTTGTATAAGAGAATTGTGACCGTCAGAATCAAGTACGGCCAATTGTATGCAGTCACATCTATTCTTTCCCACTGATCGTCCTGCTCCCTATCGCCAGAAGCCTGCCAAGCAAGATTCTCTTTCCATTCCCCGTTGTGGTAAAAGCACCAAGCAGGAAACGAATGGGCATAAACTGTGCGACTATTTGTAAAACCCATGGGAATTAGAGCAACAATTAGCATAATAATCAGGATACCCATGCCAGCGAAGCGGACAATCGTAGCCAAACGTCTTCGTCGGGATTTATGAATGTCATCTTTCATTGCTGTGAAGACCATGAAGTAAGTAATAGTTGATAGCCATGCCTGATTGACAACGGAATGCCAATGATATGCCGATATGCCCCACTCTAGTTGGAGAAATCCAGCAACAAGGATCGAAATTCCAGTCACCAGTTGTTGATCGCCAAAACTAATAACTGCACCTCGACAGGATAACGACAAGCGTGTGACAGTTGGACCGGACCCAAAAAGCGATTCCCAGTGATCTAGAAATAGTTTGGCCGCACAACAAAAGAACGAGAGATATGCAGTAATGAAAAATCCAAGGGAGACATCAGCACAATTAGCACACTAAGTCAGGCAATTCTGCGAATCAAGTTGGCAGACTTACTCCAATGCCAGAAATATCAGGGTTTGGTTGCAAGTCTAGGTAGACCGTGCAATTAACTTCACTCATACCATAGGTCGACATTTTGAGATGACAATGCTTGAGACAAGAACCATCAGAACTAATTCCATGGACTATTCGTCCCCTTGATGAATCCTAGTTATGTTATAGCTGCTGCCACTACATGAACATGATTACAATCAATTTCTTCGTATTCTCAAGCAAACTCGCTGCTGATTACGCATTCCAAGATTGCACGACAGCACAAACTCTCTTCGCTTAATAGATCGAGTTCACGCCTCACAAACATGCAGCCGCGCGAACGTCCACGCAGTCAATTCTGAGTTCTTTCTCGGAAAACTGCATCAAGTTCTTATGCATACGAAACAATTATTCTACACCTTCCTGTTTAGCCAAGGGTCATCAAGCAATTCCTTCACAGTCTTCCGATCCTCGGGCCGCCACTGCAACATACCCCTCATGAATCGCATGAACATGTCCTTGTTTTCCCCCTCCTCAAGCCTTTCCTCTGATTTCTCCAAGGTAGCATCTTGGAGAATCTCTATCCCCGCATTCCATGTTCCTAAAGACAAATAAGTAACTTATCTCCAGACTCCAACCTTCACAACAGAGAAGGGTCTTGAGAGGAGAAAAGAGGGAAAAGGAAGCGGACGTAAACTCACCATCATCTTCAAACCAATTCCTGCTTCGCAGCCCACTCTTCAAAAATTCAACCGGTGGCATCCCCAAAAGCCCAATAATTTCCGCTAAATGCATACGAGTTCTGTAGCCTGAGCCGTCTTGATCTTGACCACAAAACATGCGTTTACCTTCGAACAGATCCTACACCACACACCCAACATTCCAAATATCAACAGTATAGCTCCAGTCTGCTTTGATCATTACCTCCGGGGCGCGATAGATATCTGGTTGGATATTCCAATTTCTACGTTCGTTGTTCTTCACGAGGACAGTAGAGCCAAAGTCACTCAATACTGCGATGCCATGCTTCTTTGGGTATCCGAAGCGCCGAGATGCATAGACTGTGTGGTCATCGATTGTTTTACGCGGACTAGGGGTTTGTAGCTCGGCTGCGAGGAAGTCTGTTAAAAGAGTTGGGTCGTTTATGACGTGAAGTACGTTGTCCCCCTTGATATCTAAGGGTTGTGCTATCAGTCACATCCGTAAATAACTCATGGTTTCATCATACCTGTGTGAACAATCTTACACTCAGTATGCAAAAATTCCAAAGCGAGAAGAAGTTGTTTGAGGGCTGCTTTAAGGAGAGCTTCCGTAAAACGACCACTAGGAATGCGAAATAGCATATCGCTCCAACTCTCCCACATCGGCTTTTGGACGAGGCAATTATGACCGCCTCCAGCCCGTGGGATGATAGAGGTGTTTATTGCAGTTCGAACGTAATCCGCGCCCGGATGCGCGGTCCAAGATTCCCGTTTCGCATTTTTTATGTGTTGATATATAGAAAATTCATTTTTTATATCCTCATTACGAGCATATATCTTCAATGAAACATATTCACGATTCCTAGCTTTGATTTACCCCATTGTTCATTACAGGGTCGACGTCCAGCTTACAAAAGATCCCTTCCAAGCCAAACAGTAGAACTAACTCCAAATCCCAACTTTCCTATCACTTGGTACTTGGATGCAAACACATCTCCAATATTAACCGGCAAATACTTTCCACTCTTGAAACGATCATTACTTTCTTCCTCAAGACATATATGAGGCGGGAAGATATCAAATCCCGATGTTGGGAAACGGAGGGGCTGGTAGGGTGGTTTGTAGATAGTAGATTTGCGGATAGCAGTTCTTGCCCATTTTGAGAGGGCTGACATAGAGATAGGGTAGATATATATGGTTTGTAGGGGAGTTGTGAGTTAAGGATGTCTGAGAGGTATTTTCGTATGTGGGTCAGACTTTGGCCTGAGGCAAGCTTACAGTACAACTCTTCCCAAATCACAAAATCACAAAAGCTTCCAAGAACATATAAGACCATTTGCATCTAACGTGGTTTATCAGCGAGTCGATCATATCACCGAGTCGATCACTTTTTCTTGGCACAGAACTTTACACCTAAATAAATCAACCACAATATATTAAATTAATTATCGCTCTCTATATCTGACGAACTAGATATATCTATAACTTCTTGACAAGTTCGCGCGTTATGACCAGCTTTTCCACAAGTTCTACAGCGCCGCCTAGAAGGTTGCCCCTCCTTATAACCAACCCCCGCCTCACGCATGTCGCGTCGTACTTGCTCATCTACATCCTCCTGAGCTAACATATCCTGTACATCCTCTACTATAAGTGCCCCTCCTTGGCGGACACGAGTCTTTTTAGCCCTACGGCGTTTACTTAGGGCTTCATTTGCAGCGCGAAGGGTACGGACCTCAGCAGACAAAAGGGTCATCTCATGTGCCATTCGCTCTGTACCCTTTGCTAACGCAGCAACTGTTTGAAAAAGTGGAGTTGGCGAGCTTCCTTGATGACAGGCTATACGATTTCGTACAAGAGTTGATTGTGAAAGGGCTTCAGTTGGGTTGGAAGGGGTCTGGGACACCCAGGGGAGGGAGTTGGCACTACACGTCCGAGGGGGAGTTGGAGTCCGTAACCTTACGTCAAGCTTTGAAAGCACTGCTTGCGGGTTAAATGGTACTAGGCCAGCTCCGCGGAATCCAGACTGACAGTTTAGGACTGTCATTGTTTCCTTGTATGCTGCTGTAAAGGCTAGAAAGAACTCAACCTTTGTAATATGGTTGATATGGGCCTTGATAAACGTCTCAATCTGCCGACCATACGCTCGTTTTAACACACTATAGCACCCAACATCAAGTGGCTGGGTTAGATGGGATGAATGAGGAGGTAGTCCAAGAGTAATAATGTTGTGTTTCGTACAGTAGTCTTGGAACTCAGCCGATTCATGACTCTCGTGCCCATCCAAAACTAGTATTCGATACAGACCCTTTGCACGAGCTGTATTGTGTTTATCAAAGTGCTTTAACCATTCCAGGCCTGTTTCATTATTTGTCCAACCATTGCTTGTCGGTTTAATAACCCAGTTAGGTGGGAGGCCACCGTCGGTATACCAGTTGGAGAGATGGTTCTTGCCCTGAACTACCATGAATGGAGGAATACTCCAGCCCTCCCCATTAATACAGGCAATTACTGTAGCCCATTCCCGATTGCCTGGCTGAACTGCCTTGCCTCTACCACGTCGGTCTGCACGAGTAACAACCATTCTAGGACAAATAACACCCATCATAAAGCCTGTCTCGTCGAAGTTGTAGAAGTCGGAGTCTGTAACCCCATATTTCGCCCTCATATTCTCTACTAGCCGGAACCATGCGCCTAGCACGTCAGGATCTTTCGCATAAGGCCCTCTGGAAGTCGTAAACGCGATTAAAACGCGTCTTAAGGTCTGGTTGTCGTTGTACGAATCGATGGGCCCAGAGCTTGCCGACGCGTCTTCCCCCCCGCGATTCAAGGATAAAATTAGCCATATCTTCTACACCAGCGAGCCGGGGCGCAAATCCTCTGGAATCCATATCCAGTATATACCGAATAATCACTTCCTATTCTAACTCAGTCAACTTATGACAATTGGCTTGAGAATCTGGGCGGTAGGTTCGGCCAGCCATTCTGTCGGAAAGAGTCGTATATTAAAACGTGTGTTGAAGTTTGAGGAGGTAGTGCCAAGGAAAAGTGATCGACTCGGTGATATGATCGACTCGCTGATAAACCACGTTATATATAAGTTAAGCTAATTTGAAGTAAGTAGAAACATTTATTCTAATCTAATTATAGAACCGTTTTAGTTATATAACGCTTTTAGAATAATTAAGTTTAAGAAAGGTATAAGAAACCTAGTTATTACTTTATATACGCTATTAAAAGTTACTATACTAAAAGTCTAGCTTAGCTTACTTAATTGTTCTATTTTACCTAGATTAATAAGTAGTAAAGAGTTGTTGTGCTGGGTCTACTTTCTCTTTTGCTCCACTTCCTTATTTGATCCACTTATAGTTCTGCTGCCTAAATGCTTCATGTCTGCCTAAACCTTACACTCTTTATATAAACACCTTAGATAGCTACCTTTTACAAGGCAATCAATTCTCCATGACCTTCAGTACCCAATACCCTTTCAACCCAATAAGAGTATTAATTATTCTAAACTGTTCGTATAATGGATTTAGTTATATAAGGTCTTCAGGATATTATTTTTCTAGGACTTAGGGGTATATAAAGTAATACCCGCCTCTCTTATATAGAGTAACAGCTAAGTCTCTTACTTCTACTTAACCTAACTTAATTCATTTTAAACACTGCTTTCAACTTAACAAAATTTCAAGGAATCTTGCTTCTTAGAATTTTAGCATTTATCTCTTTTTCTTTCTTGACGTTATATACTCGTAATAGCTATTCAATTGCGTCGATTAGAATTCCATTTGAACGCATTCCTTACTGGATATCTCTCAATGGAACGCCCACAAGACCATACCTTCCTAACCACAATGCCAATTTTGTACCATTTAACAATACTCATACTTTGTATGGTAGCCTGGTGTTCATCCCCCCACTGCTTCTTCTCCAACCTCACAACCTCCTCCTGCAAATCCCTTGCATCAAGGAGCCACCCCCCCAGAAACAGATCGTTAGCTAGAGCATCCATACAACGAAAGGTATCAGAACTCAAGTCCCACCCTTTTCCAAAATTCCCTTGAGACTTTTCTTGTACCCCTCAATTCGTTCTCTGAGTTTGCGATGCCCGCTAAGAACCGAACGTCCGGTAGGTTGATATAATTGCAGGATCGATTCTTCCAGAACAAGATCGATGTCATCTTCCTCGTAGCGCTCTTGCGCCCAAGATACGACTTGCGATTGCAAAGCTCGGGCTTTCTTGAACATCTTCAAATCGATGTAGACTTCTGCCAGCTGTCGCACCTCGGGACTCTGATAGTCTTCCCCAAATAATTTACGTTCATCCTCGATACTTTTTTCTAAGTATTTCCGCGCCCTTTTCAGATCCCCTAGGTCCCTGTAGGCGTGGGCTAATATGGGTAACGTAGATCGCACTTCAAAGCTGTTCTCGCCTAACATTGGCGTGTACACTTCCGTAAGCTTTTCACATATCTTAATCGACCTTTGATTCTGCTGGTCATGGGTATAAGCTCGAGC
The DNA here is from genome assembly GCA_911693285.1 of Hymenoscyphus albidus. NCBI lineage: Eukaryota > Fungi > Ascomycota > Leotiomycetes > Helotiales > Helotiaceae > Hymenoscyphus > Hymenoscyphus albidus. The sequence goes on along the minus strand of CAJVRM010000172.1, from coordinate 110,139 downwards.
AAGATTTACCATAAGCATGGCCGTGTTTGAAGCTGCTGATTTCTGGTTCCGGACAGCGTCTTGATTATCAGAAACTGGTCTTTCAACAGCCTCCTCGGCTTCTTTTGTGGCTTGTAGGTTTAGCGATATGGCTTCTTTGTATCGACCATTTGATTGCAAGCCGGCACCAATTTCAAGTATCGCCGGAAAATAATTACAATCTCCAGGAAGCTTGGTTTGAATGCATTTTAGAGCGCCCTGAGAAAACTCTATTGAGCTAGCTCGGTTAAAATAGCGAAAGAGTCGGCAGAATATCAAAGCTGCGCCGACTCTCTGCGAAAGTTCGGGGCCGTTAGAGAAGAGTTGATATCTGCCTTGTGAGAGACCCTCTTCTACATGCGTGAGGAGAGGTTTCATAGATGTAACTCGAAAGTGATTTTCCATATGGTGTGCTGCACCCGCCATCAAATGAATTGTGTTTCTCCAGACTTCATATCTCTGTTCGTGAGACAATCTGTCTCGAGACCATTCGTGGACAAGGGGGTGCATCGATATGCGACGAGACCGATCGATGCTGATCAGCGAGAAAGACGATAATATCTGCAAAGCTCTTCCAGCGAGAATCGCATCCCATCCATTTGGCATAACATCAAAGAAAATAGGTTTCTATCCATGCTGAACCCCCAAAAACCCTGCTTCGAAGAAAGATTCCTCTATCCCGTCAAAATGCATGAATGAGAAGTATTTCAACAGCTCCATTGCCAATAGTGAACGGGCTTCATTCATCTCCTGAATAACTTTCAACGAGATTTCCCACGTCGTGTACACGCTTCTCTGATGCTCGATACCTGAATTAAACCGACCAATCTCCAAAAGCTCCTTTTTTCGCTTTGAGTACAGTTTTGGAAAGCCTTCTAGATTTACTAGCCCTTGACGAATCACGGCACCTGCCTGAGCTATGGCAAGAGCAAGACAACCCAATATATCCACGACTTTGGCGGCATATTGCTCCACTTTCCCCCTAATGTCTTGTGATTCTTGAGTCGATGAGTCCTCTCCAAGACCCGAAACTTTCAAGAGCAGCGAAACAGCATCAGAATCTGACAACCTCTCCACACAACATGATCCCGCACTCGCATACTTTACGAAATCGGGATTCCTCGTTGTCAGAATAATGAAGCCCCGATGTCCAATGGGGAAGAACTGGGAGACGTCGAGATTCTGATCATCCGCATTATCGATGACAAGTAACCAGTTCGTCTTCCCCGCCAAATAGTCTTTGACCGAGTGAATGCTAGAAGCTTGTGCCTTAGACTTTCTGATCTTCAAAGCTTCCGCTATATTATCGAAACCTTCTGAAGCAATAGAAAAACTCGACACATCAACAAAAAATACCCCCCAAAATAAGTTCCGAAACTCCCTTGCAAACTTCAACGCAACCTGCGTCTTCCCACTTCCTCCCAACCCAAAAAGCACAAAGGTCTTTAACTCCCTCTCGCCTATATACTCCTCCCCTAATAACGCATCCCGAATGCAACCCCTCATCTCATTCCTCCCCGTAAAATGAGGATTCATACCCTGCGGCACAAGGAAGAACTCATTTTCCACTTTCACCAACCCAGCCAAAGCTGCCTTATCCCTCATCCGCTTGATACTATGCACCGCCGTAACATACGTCGGATCATCCCTCGTATCAAATTGACACATACCCCTATGAATTCCGGCCACCGGAACCGGTATCTCCCAACCCACCACCTCCCCACTAGGATTTACAGTCGCGGAAGAAATCCCAACCACCAGTCGTGGACCCACCATACCCACCGTCTCATAGAAGCTGATGACTTCCCTCCCCGCTCCCTTATTACTCATCAAAATACGAAACTCCTTATTCAGTTTCTCGAGTATAGCGCTCCCTAAACTCAACGAGTGAAGCAGTACAGGCTCCGCCTTCATAGATAAAGCGGTAGGCACCCTCGCCAACTGCGCACCATAACTAGCTAACTCGCTCCCTCGATGCGGTGTACCGAAGAATAGAATTCCGAGTGTACTAGTCCATATATTTCCATAATCACATCCTTCAGATTTTGAAGCGATGACTAGGGCTTGTTTCAAAACCAGTCCACCAAGGGAATGAGCTATGAATATTAAAGGCCTGCTTTTTTCAAATGATTGAGTACGAGATTCGGATACACAACGCAGGAGGTCCCGAGCGTGTTCTTGGATGCCGGAGGTGTTGGTGGAGAATGCTGCTGTGGCATCATAGCCGAACGTTTGGATTCGTGCATGAGGTATAGATTGAGGGAAGTGGTCGCGGTGCCATAGGGTCTGGGAGGTGGGGGATGTCCATGTTCTGAGGTGATGACCGTTGAGGCCATGGATTGCTATTATACTAGCGGATATATCAAGTCAGGAAGGTAGGGAAGGATACAGGAGCAAAAAGAGAGGACAAACTCGAGTGTTAAACGGGAAGTGATATCTATGTTTCTGTTTTGATCGGGTGGTGGATGAAGAATCTGAAGGCCCATTGCTTTGCTATTTGGTAAGTAGGTCCAATTACAAAATCTCGACCATAACACAAGAGAAATGCATATATAAGAATACGATGTACAACGCCAATCAAAGAAATAAACTCATCTATCGAGATAACGAGTAGAAGAGAAAACCAACCGAAGAAATGCAACAACTAAGGTAGAAATGGAAGAAGGCGAAAAACACCAACATCCAAAGGGTGCACGGCCTTTTTACACCAACAACCTATGCAGTGACCGGGGTTCTGAGGTTCCCCTGCATATGTATGTTTCCGCTGACAAAACATGATTTATCATTCAAATGATATTCACAGACTTCATTCGTCAATGCGTGGGACTGGAGAACCCGGGGATTTGGTTGATAGAGTTGGGTTGCTGTGTACGGTGGAGACTTTTGCGGGTCGGGACGTTGAGCGCTTATCTGAAAACAGGGGTTGTGATGGTAGGCGGCTAATTGCAATCTTTCTCGGGAGTTCTTCATTCGAAGTATTTCTTAGCCTTGAGAATGTTTTGGTCTATTGTGAATGAGAGTTTCTGTTTACGTTAGAAAGTTTTAATATGTACATTCCTTCTGAGTTGTATCACCACAGAAAAGAATTGAAATTCGGGCAGACATTGCAAAACAAGACAGTATAAATTTTTTGATTTCCTTGGAACTCTGTCGAGCGCAAACTTTCCAAGAGAGATTCGTTTTCGCTTTATGTTTTACGCTGACGGAATTCGAAGATTCTTTCCGTGTACTGTACCAGCTGGAGAAGTTTGGGAGCGGAAAGGGGGACCCATCACGTGACACAGGTCTACACTTTGCGCAACCTCGCACCCTCTCGGTTCAAATTCTGTCAGTGGTAGCGTAGTATAATCCTGATATATTCTAGATTGCTTTCTTAGGATGAAGTGAGGGATTTCGAAATGGGAGGCTCATAGGCAGACATGTGGAGACGACTTCGATTCGCGATGTTTTACTCCAGCTCCTCGTTCGGCTATGTATGCTATCGACAATATTAGAATCCTTACAGACTGCGCATTTGCGGTATATCTGGGTTCGATATGAAACGTAGCCTACAATAACTAAAGAGGTGTTTTCATTGGTTTTCTTCCAATTAATATGTACATTTCGACGTCGCAACACAACGGATCGCGCAGCCTCGGTGTGGGAGGTGCGGCACGGCATTCCCCTCTGTAAGAGTCTTTGTCTGTCGCAGATTTATTTCCTTGCTTCCTACCAAATCTTTCATTTCACTGATTTACAGAATCGTGGCTAACCTTAATCCGCCATAGGCTTTAATTCTATCATTATAACTCTGCATCAATGCCGACCTTCTTTCTTCTTTTATGAGAGGCCTGAATTCAAGCAATTGAAAGATCTTAGAATATTTGGAATAAGAGTAACAAAATAACGGGCGACTCTCTCTCTGCTTTTTACGAGAATTCAGGAACAAACCAGCCACTCACCAAATGAAAAAAACAGCCCAAGATTATTGTCAGATTAATACTAAGAGTCAAAGACCCTCCCAGAATTTCGCCCAAACTACTGCACGAAATTATACAAGAAACATTTTACTTGACAGTTATGTGACACTGCCGCGCCGCCAACCAATCAAAGCCCTTGCCATCCACAAACTCGGCCAGGATTTCGGTGCAGGAACATTAACCGAGAGGGATTCATCAGCTTGAAGATTATTCTGGGCTGCAGGATGAGATTTGACATGCAAAAATAGTACGCTAAATACCTTCCTTTCATCATGGATTCTTAGTTAAAAGTAATTGAGCCAGCCCCTCAATCTGTTTCTTTGTTTCCTCTCACGACTCACTCTTGAATCAACCCACATTCTTTTTTTCGTGCGAGATTACTATCAAACCTCTATTACATTCATTCTATACATTCATTCTTTGCTGTTTCTTGCACAGTCACACTCATTTTTTCACTTTAGCTGTATTCTGTATCTTATTCTTTTGCCAGTGGCATATTCCATTCATTTACCATTCTTTACATCGATCGAATCACTATGTACAGCAAACTTACCACCGCTGCCCTTCTTGTGGGCGCTTTTCGCTTTACCAGCGCCGAATCTTGTACCTACGGAAAATATAGCTGCCAAGGTCTCAGCCCAGCACGATGTGTGTACACTTCCGGAGTTGCAGGAACCGACGGAAAATACGAGACTGGCTGGGTCAACTTGGACACCTGCAAAGAAGGTTGTTCAGTTATAGGTGGAGTAGCCCAATGTGGAGCTGCAAGCGATAGCGCTGCAACCACGTTGGTAAAAGTACCAACTCAAGTCGCTGGTACGACTGTTGTTGCTGCTTCTCCTACCAAGGGTGCTGTTTTTGCACAAACGGGTGTGGCTTCTAAGCCTACGACACTTTCTAAGGTCGTCAAAACTTCTACTACTGCTCCTGTCAATGTACCAACTTCTCCTGCTACTCCCTCTAACTCTAAGAGTATTCTATCTTCGGCTTCAGGAAAGCCAATTGATGCTACATTCTACTATGATGTGGTTAGTTTCTGCTTTTGTTTCCCTTTGGAGCTCTTTCAAAAAGAATCTATCAACCGCATCCTCAAATTCACATACTGACACTCAATCATAGCACGGAGGTGGAACTTGCGGAGCAGTCAACGGAATATCAGCCTATGCCGAAGTTGGAGGCTATACCTACTGCGAACCCAGCGACGCGTCTCAAGCAAAGACTCTTGCTCAACGTGGAACCAACAACATCGTGGCCATGCCCCAGAACCTCATCACTGGCAATGCCTCAAAATACTGTGGCAAGAAAGTCGTAGTCACTTGGGAAGGAAAGAAACGCACTGACTTGGAACTCTTCATCTGGGATTCTTGTGCATCATGCACCGGAGATGAAGGACTCGATTTCAGTAGCACTATCTTTGCACAGTTGGCTGGAGAAAAGAACTGTGCCCAGGGAAGAATTGAGAATAAGATGACTTGGGAGATTGTTGACGAGACTGTCCTACAGTGGAAGCAATAGAGGAGAAGTGTTTTCATGGGTGTTTGTGTTGTTTGAGATGGAAAACGAGAGAGATAGCGGTTTGTAACATTATTTTCAGTTGTATAAATTTGAATCCGATTATTTAACGATATATTGATGAGAAATTCTTGCAAACATTTCTTCTAGAATTAATCGGCCAATCATGAAATATCGTGGCCGAGTTTAAAAGCCAAATTAATGTCAATGAATGCTTTGTTGCATTTCGTTCTTCCAACCAGGTGAAACCATGCATTAAATAAATCCAATTACATAATTAGATACTGTAGCGGAGGAATGCCCGTAACTTTGCTCTTTTTTACACGGGCTTTCTACGCTTTTCGAAGAAACAACGTTATAATTCCTGCTGATCAATTCCAGAAGACAATGGGACACTATCGAACAGAATTAATTACAAAATCATCTCAGTCTTATCATTGAACCCAAATCCAAGCCCATGCCTCCCATCCCCTTCCTCCATCCACCATCTCCCAAACAAAAGCTTCATCTTTCCATCTGTCTCATTCAGCACTCCCGCTCCCAGGCCATCATGCTCGTGATCAAGTCTCTTCTCTAGCTTCGGATTCCTGGTAGTTCTAATGAACGTCGAGAAACTTCTGTCGTACATGAGACCACTTCTCCAATACTCATAACCACCATAATAACGCAAACAGCGCTTAACAGTAGGCCGAGACCATAAGCGATCCACAGATTTTGAGGATGATAATCGTAAATGTTAACCAGTTCTATTTTCGTGACATTCTTCTCGACGACTCTCGTGAGCTCAGGACTAGAGAGGAGGCCAAGTGTAGCATTGATAGACAGTTCCTCGACCAAATCACCATCAGAAGGGAATCCGGGCCAGCAACAGTACTCGCTGAGTAACATAAAGATGCACGAGACGCATAGACTGAACGGAGTCAAAAAGACGCAATGAAGATCTGGAATTGCTATAGGGAACTTATTAAATCTTCATCTCATTGCTATCATCTCATCTTAGAGTCCTTATGTATTTTACATCTCCTCTCTATCTCTCTCTCCCATATCGCGAGAAAAGTCTCATCCACCAACAAGCCGCAAGAAGGTATTACAAAGAACGAAACTCGCAAAGTAAATTGCCCCAAAAAGACCGCAAGAACGAATCCATTCAAAATGCCCAAGCAACTTCCCCAACGAAGGTTGGGAACTCTAAACAACCATTTTCGCATCCGTATCCACACCCCCAGTCTCCAACGCATTCCCCTCCTTACCACCATTCGTCTTAGCCGCCTTAGCCGCCTCAAAACTCTGCTCGAAATCACCAATGATATCACCAATAAACTCCGTACCAACTGAGATCCGAATAAGATCCTCCGTGACACCACTAGCATGTCTCTCCTCTTCCGAAAGCTGTTCATGAGTCGTCGACCAAGGATGAATAGCCAAAGTCTTCAAGTCTCCCACGTTCGCAAGATTAGAAATAAGTTTGAAGCCATCGACAACTTGACTTCCAGCCGCTCCACCGCCTTTAACCCCGAAGCTTAGAACACCACCGAAGCCGCGCTTGAGATATTTCTTGGCGAGAGTGTGAGAAGGATGGCTTTCTAGACCTGGGTAGGAAACCCATGCAACATGTGGATTGTCCTGCAACCATTTTGCCAATGCTAAGGCATTCTGAGCATGACGTTCTGCGCGGAGGGAAAGAGTTTCGATTCCTTGGATCAGTTGGAAGGCACCAAATGGATTTAGAGCACTGCCCAGGTCACGGAGGATTTCTACACGAAGACGGGTGGCGAACGTAATTGGACCGAAAGTATCCCAGAACTTCAGACCGTGATAGCCGGGCGATTCTTCAACCATTTCTGGGAATCTCTTTCCGTGCTTGCCCCAGTCGAATTTACCTGCATCTACAACGACACCTCCAATCGTGGTACCATGTCCTCCGATCCATTTTGTGGCTGAATGGACGACGATATCAGCGCCATGGTCGATTGGACGGACAAAATAACCTCCTGCTCCAAATGTGTTGTCAACCTGAAATGATTAGTGCTGTGATACCTAAAAATATTGATGAAAACGTACAACAAGCGGAACTCCAGCATCATGGGCAACTTTTGCAATTGCCTCAAAATCCGGAATATTGTATTTGGGATTTCCAATACTCTCGATGTATACCGCCTTCGTCTTTTCGTCGATAGCCTTGGCAAAGTCTTCCGGGTTGTCTCCCTTGATGAATTTGGTGTTTATGCCTAGTCTTGGAAGGAAAACCTTTAGCTGGTTATATGTACCTCCATATAAGTTCGTGGTCGAAACAATGTTGTCTCCTGCGTGTGCTAGGGCTGCAATGACCATAAATTGGGCTGCTTGGCCAGAACTTGATGCAACTGCTGCTACACCACCTTCGAGGGCCGCAATTCGCTTCTCGAAGACATCGACCGTAGGCTAACATTTCAGAACTCGCGTCAGCCAAACTTCTCAACTCGAATGAGTGAATGTCCATAATCTTGGGATCTGATGCCATCCCCGTTTCTTTACCCGAAGAAGTGCTTGAAGTACAAAAGTAGAAGTAGAATCTTAGAGTCTTTTCAACCTTGTTGTGTTATATTTAGTGAGGAAATAGAAAATGTAGCATACATTTCCGATCCGACTGTAGATATTTCCGAATTCCTTCAGTCCAAAGAGTCTGGCGCCATGGGCGGAATCATTGAAAGTAAAGCTCTAAGATTGAGAATCAGTTTTCTGAGAATCCAGTAAGTTAATTGATTTTTCCTTACGGTGCTTGCGTAGATTGGAACAGCTCTGGCATTGGTGGTCGGATCTGGTTCTTGTCCCGCATGGAGCTGGAGGGTATCGAAATGCGAGCTTTCCGGAGCCATGATGGTGCAATTGGTTGGTGAGTGAAGAGGTGTACTGTCTCGATGAAAACCAAATATCTCCGAGGGCAGAAATTGAAGTGTTTTCGAAGAGAGTAAACAGCTTTGGTAAAAGTGGTAAAAGTGGTAAACGAAAAAAAGGTACTGCCTACGTAATGTGGGGTATATATTGAGGGGGTAAGTGCGACTACGACCTACCAGCGTGCCCACGGGTGGCTGGAGCCCAGAAGCACGCCATCGCTCATAAAAATGTCCGCAACAAAAGAGGACCTCGGTAGGTGTCCGTTCTCGGCCTCTGAATTGGAGCAGCCGACAATAATGTTACTGTGCCCAACTGGTCCTGGTGTTGGTTGGCAATTGAAGAGAGTCCTAATCGTCGACCTTTTTTTGCTCTCGGTCTTATCCAGGAACAAGGGATGACGCTGACAAAGACCCTTCAATCTATTTACCACGACCTTCGGTAAACTGGTACGAGGACTAGCGCTCAGTGTTACGGTGTCAGTCTTCGGGTGAGTTGTAAAATCTCCACTTACTGTACCGTAATGCGGGGTCCTACGGAGTCCTATGGCGGGGTTATCCTCCTCGGCCTCAATAACGGTGCCCTCGGTAATTGGATAGAATGGCTTGACATGGCATTCTTGTGAGTACCCGACAATCTGGTAATCTCGGAGGAGTCGCCGATAATTGAGTAAGAAAGTAAAAAAGATAGATGCTCACAATAGCACCTGGAACTTAGGTAGGACAGAATGCAGTTAAGAAGGTCACGTTTGGGTTTTTTGGTCATGTGCTTAGATAACATTCTCTAGGTATGGTCATGATTCTTGGTTTTATGGTAGCACTTGGAAGAAACTGTAAAATTGATTACAAATAACATCCCGATTTCTATTTATGAGTCCAGACGGCGGCAAGGGATATTACAGTAGTAGCATACTCGTATTAATACCGTAGTGCGGCCCCGCTGTCTTCTCCATCTTCCGCACTGACAATTGGAAAATGACAACTCAAACGTTCTCCTGACTTACAGATTATTCCCCCAGATCTTGGGGATCTTGGGGCTCTTGGTGGAATGATGTACATGAAAGTATGGACTCCACTGGGGTATACGAGCGTATGGAGTAGATATCTACGAAGTACTCAACCAAACAAACGGTGGCTGCCTTTCCATGGTGATGATATCAAAACGATTTCAATACGGAGTACAGCACCAGTGCAGCACGAGTCCACTGAGGACTAGCTGACTCAACACGACGATTCAACGCACAAACTAACCCAAGGCTCCACCGCCATCGGTTCCATTTGTTTGAAGTACAAGCCTGTCGAGCCTTCCTTGACTACTTCGGCGATTCAAGGAAACCAGTAATCCATCTGCTCTTCTACCAGTTCAACAATACTCGTACATACCTCCGTACGTGCTTCGCATTGTAGAGGTACTGTGGCGTGCAGGATTTGATATTTGATATCCTAGCACTCGGCTGGCACCTCCACATGCTTCTCTATATTAAAACGCTGATCTTAATCTTGGCACCTTTCAAGAAGATTCTTCGACTTCGAAACCAGCGTATTACGGTTTCAGACGGACAGCATCAGAAAGAAGTCCATATACTAAGAGATACCAAGCAATACCAAGACCCGCCTAAAGGGGAAGAGCTCGTGCCATCGAACCCCATCTGGATCCACGGCAGTCACGGCGTGCCTATGATTTTCCATGGCAGCGACCTTGAGACTTCTGGGCGTGATTTTGGGACAAGCAAATTGTTTCACGGACTGCTTAACGCCACATTCATATTCAGGCCGACTGTACCTCTGAGGTCTTTCGAAACCTCGGATTTCTACTGAGATGTCTTGGTATTTTGAGGATTTCTTTTTCATCGCCCCGATTTTGATGCGATGGGTGATTGACGTTGGCAAGGCTTATGGGGAGGAGTCCCGCCGATGAGGTTTGCGGGGTGGGAGCATGAGTGGATAACGGGAGAAGAAGAAATTATGGGGGGGGGAAGTTACAGCCTAGATTTTATTTTGGGTTGAATAGTGGATCTGCGAAAAATCTGAACTAAGGGCTAAAGCAAGCAATGGATGCAAGTTGGCGATAACCTCCACCAAGCAATGGATGCAAGTTGGCGATAACCTCCACCTAGCCTATTCTGTAAGTTACGAGTATGCTCTGGTAAATTGCCAGCGAGTGCTGCATTCTTCTCATCCAGCCATTCAATTCCCCTATCCACCTCCAACCAAAAAATACGCAGCGGTTCCCGGGGGATAAATTCCTTGCAGTTGTCAAAGGTCCGATCGCAATTGGTTTCGAACCATCGCTAAAGATCTGCCCTTGCGAATCTACGACCCTGGCCGTTTCATAATGACACGGAAGGGGTCAAGACCAAAATCATGCCTCGCTGGTTTTTAATGGATAGAAAGCCCATCGAGCCAGTGGATTTCATTTCTGGAACTTTTACTTTGATCTTCTTCAGTGTGGTCTGCGACTCCTTTCTTCTCTCGATACCCGTTTTTTCCCATTCATATACAGAGTACTTTCATCCGACGACACCCATTCGATTCTCGCACCAGTTGCAGCAAAATATTAATTGAAGAAAATTCGTTCAAGATGCCTTTCAAATTATTACTTCCTCTCCGAATTGCCCAATTCGTCTTTTCGATCATAGTTCTTGGACTGTCTTCATATGGTACGGTTTTCGTTGGGCGGAATAGGCGAGAGTGAGAATATGTTGACTAATATTGATTTTAGTCTCCCACTGGTATGATGTCGATACTTTAACATCATCGCCTTCTCAGGTCAATTTCCTGGTCTTCGTACCAGTCTTCTCCTTCATCTCCATGATCTACCTCGAAGTCGTCCCCCGTTTCATGCAGAAGGGTAAGCCAGTCCATAAGAAAGATGGACGAGAAAAGACTAACAGTATCACAGCATCTCACCCATATGCCCACCTCGGATTCGAGTTCCTTAATACCCTCTTCTACTTCGCTGGCTTCATCGCCCTCGCTGTCTTCATCGGCAAACTCCTCTTCTGCCGCGGCTCCGTTTGCGCAGCTGCACGAGCAGACGCTACTTTCGCAGCATTCAGCTGGCTCCTTTGGACCGCTAGTACCGTCATCGTTGCTCTCCAAATCTTCAAGGGTGGAATGAACTTGAGGAACGAGAAGACCAGCAACATGAGCCAGGTCCCATCTCAGGTGTCAATGCCATAGCTCTCAAACAAGCAACTCAACGATCGAATCCGAGTATGGGAGGAAAGTCGCGAGTTGGTTTAGATCTCGACACATTAAGAAAAATGTGGTACATAAAAACAGATGGACTTGGTGTTGGTGTATATGGTATATGGGGATATGGATTTACATGATCAAATGGTGGATGGATGGAGTTTTTTAGAGCCAAAAAGAGACCTTGATGGTTTCTCGATCACAACGCAGCAAGTGTTCCTTTTCGAGGATATTTTGCTTACGGGTTGTTTTCGCTTCATCATCAGTAATCGCACTTTCCACGTTGTTGCATTTTTCTACGAGTTATCTGTGGTTTTTTACGGTATTAGGGTATGATTAAGGGGTCTTGATAGGCATTTTCATTTGATATAGATACAAATATCAACATATTAAACGCAACCAAAAATCTCATTATCCCTCTTTGCATCTCATCTCTCTGCTGCGAATCAGGTCTTCGGATGCGTATGGATAAAAACTGTTCTTTTCTTTTTGCATTTGTGAAAGTCTTGGTTGTCCAGTAGGCATGAACGACATGAATCGGCGGTTTCAAGTATGAGCTCGCGTCGAACCCGACCGCCCATCGAGCCAGCTAAATTTCTTGGCCCTCCGACAATGCGGATCTATGATATCAGATGGAATCTCGATTCCATTGGTTGGTGTCTTGAGTGAGAGGGTCGTTCAATCGGGACAAAGCAGCGAATTACTCTTAAGGATCAATTCCAGATATAGAAAAAGATGCATCACTGCAGAACGTCACTCTTAGGGCTGTGCAGATCATGCTCACAAATACTGTGACCTCAACATCCCATAATTTCGAGGGGTCTCACGCTTGTAGTTTGTCATAACCTTAAAAGGACGTCTTGTCTGTCATATCCCCAAAAACCACGCTGCTCTCCCGTAGGCAAGAAAAGTAGCAGGGATTCCTTTTCCTTCTAGTTGCGTAAGTAGATACAAAGTATTTGAAAACTCCAATTATTTTGGGACATTATCCTTAATTGTTCTAAAATTCAAATTGATTCCTTCAATTGCCCTAAACGACTATAACAATTAAAAGGTATGAAATAAGTTACGCTAATAAATGGTTCTGCCACCTATCTTGTTCGTCAGAGCTCTGCTTACGTAACCCGATATCAATCGAACCTCGGAAGCTCAACATCAACATATACCCAAGCTCCACGACCACAACCTACCACAATCGCACCCCAACACAATCCTCAAAATGCGTCTCACTACTCTCCTAAACCTCGCACTCACCACCCTAACCACCGCCTCCCACCTCCGTATCTCCCTCCCTCCTCTCAATCCCCCCGTAGCCCTCTCAGCTTCCACCCACGCAACCCTCACCACCCTCTCCCACACCCTCACAGCTCCCCTACGAACGGACAACACCTTCGATTTCCGCAATGTGTCTTCAGGCTCTTACCTCCTAGATATCCACTGCCACACGCATCTCTTCTCGCCGCAGCGGGTGGATGTCCACGATGCGAAGGTCGGGGAGGTGGAAGTTGAGGTCTGGGGCACGTTTCGAGGGAATGAATGGGGGAATAAGGGGCCTGTTGTGGAGGTAACCCGGGTTGAGGAGGGGGGCAAGATTGTCAGGTTTTTCGAAGGGGGGAGATTGGTGGGGGTGAAGGAGCCATTTGTGATTAGGAGTGGTTGTGAGTTTTCCTGGAGAAAATGGATGGGTGGTGGTTGGAGCTAATGTCTGGTGCAGTTTCGCCGTTGAGTCTGTTGAAGAATCCGATGATTCTTATTGCGGGGTTGAGTTTGGCTATTGTCTTTGGGATGCCTTATTTGATGGATAACAGTATGTGTTCTATTCTTCCTTGGCTTTCTTTCAATTGGGGTGATGGCATACTAACATCAGATAGTGGACCCAGAAATGCGCGCTGAATTTGAGGAACGCCAAAAGTCCTCTCCTCTTAATGGTGGTGGTGCAGCACCCAATCCTTTACAGAACTTCGATGCTGCGGCTTGGTTGGCCGGCTCTGGGGGGAGTGGAAGTAGCACACCGAAGAAGGTTCAAGGTGTTGAGAAGGGTGTCAGTAGATAGGATGAGGATTGAAAGAGTGACGAGATGTATGAATACGTTTGACGAGGGAGGATTTAGGTCCTATACTTCGAGGGTTGGGGAGCAAGAGGGAAATGACTTGAAGAATCGATGAGTAATTGATACCCTTTTTAAATCTTGCTTCGTTAGACGAGTGTTCGAGGTTCTGGAAGGATTGAGGTGGCGTTGGCTGTTAGAAGTTTCCAACTACGTTCAATAAACCTCCTTTCGAATTCACAGAAGTTTCTGGGCCATTGATAGTTAAGAGAATATCCTTCTACCAATTTCGAACCTCCAGTCCGCCCAGGCAAGCTGCCAAGCAATCATCTCAAGACAAATCCTGTTGGGCTCTGATATTCAGTAAATACGTTCCAACGGATAGCCAGTTCCTAATTCATAAAAGTATTGAATAGTGGCGAGCAATCATTTGGATTTACTTGGCTACGGGTAAGATACCTGCTTATTCCTCTATATACAATATATAGAAAGTTATAATACTAAAACCTCTAGTACAAAAGGAAATAACCGTATTATTGTTCCTAAGCTATTTGGAAGTAAGTAGTAATAATTATTCTAAACTAATTAACGTGGTTTATCAGCGAGTCGATCATATCACCGAGTCGATCACTTTTCCTTGGCACTACCTCCTCAAACTTCAACACACGTTTTCTTCAACTATTTACCATGGAAATTCAAACTCAAGAAGCGCGAATTACTCTAGCTATCGAGGCTATTCGGTCGTCCAAAAAACTAAGCAAACGCTCTGCGGCAAAGATCTACAATGTACCATATACGACTCTTTCCGACAGAATGGCTGGCCGAACCTACCGCCCAGATTCTCAAGCCAATTGTCATAAGTTGACTGAGTTAGAAGAGGAAGTGATTATTCGGTATATACTGGATATGGATTCCAGAGGATTTGCGCCCCGGCTCGCTGGTGTAGAAGATATGGCTAATTTTATCCTTGAATCGCGGGGGGGAAGACGCGTCGGCAAGCTCTGGGCCCATCGATTCGTACAACGACAACCAGACCTTAAGACGCGTTTTAATCGCGTTTACGACTTCCAGAGGGCCTTATGCGAAGATCCTGACGTGCTAGGCGCATGGTTCCGGCTAGTAGAGAATATGAGGGCGAAATATGGGGTTACAGACTCCGACTTCTACAACTTCGACGAGACAGGCTTTATGATGGGTGTTATTTGTCCTAGAATGGTTGTTACTCGTGCAGACCGACGTGGTAGAGGCAAGGCAGTTCAGCCAGGCAATCGGGAATGGGCTACAGCAATTGCCTGTATTAATGGGGAGGGCTGGAGTATTCCTCCATTCTTGGTAGTTCAGGGCAAGAACCATCTCTCCAACTGGTATACCGACGGCGGCCTCCCACCTAACTGGGTTATGAAACCGACAAGCAATGGTTGGACAAATAATGAAACAGGCCTGGAATGGTTAAAGCACTTTGATAAACACACTACAGCTCGTGCAAAGGGTCTGTATCGAATACTAGTTTTGGATGGGCACGAGAGTCATGAATCGGCTGAGTTCCAAGACTACTGTACGAAACACAACATTATTACTCTTGGACTACCTCCTCATTCATCCCATCTAACCCAGCCACTTGATGTTGGGTGCTATAGTGTGTTAAAACGAGCGTATGGTCGGCAGATTGAGACGTTTATCAAGGCCCATATCAACCATATTACAAAGGTTGAGTTCTTTCTAGCCTTTACAGCAGCATACAAGGAAACAATGACAGTCCTAAACTGTCAGTCTGGATTCCGCGGAGCTGGCCTAGTACCATTTAACCCGCAAGCAGTGCTTTCAAAGCTTGACGTAAGGTTACGGACTCCAACTCCCCCTCGGACGTGTAGTGCCAACTCCCTCCCCTGGGTGTCCCAGACCCCTTCCAACCCAACTGAAGCCCTTTCACAATCAACTCTTGTACGAAATCGTATAGCCTGTCATCAAGGAAGCTCGCCAACTCCACTTTTTCAAACAGTTGCTGCGTTAGCAAAGGGTACAGAGCGAATGGCACATGAGATGACCCTTTTGTCTGCTGAGGTCCGTACCCTTCGCGCTGCAAATGAAGCCCTAAGTAAACGCCGTAGGGCTAAAAAGACTCGTGTCCGCCAAGGAGGGGCACTTATAGTAGAGGATGTACAGGATATGTTAGCTCAGGAGGATGTAGATGAGCAAGTACGACGCGACATGCGTGAGGCGGGGGTTGGTTATAAGGAGGGGCAACCTTCTAGGCGGCGCTGTAGAACTTGTGGAAAAGCTGGTCATAACGCGCGAACTTGTCAAGAAGTTATAGATATATCTAGTTCGTCAGATATAGAGAGCGATAATTAATTTAATATATTGTGGTTGATTTATTTAGGTGTAAAGTTCTGTGCCAAGAAAAAGTGATCGACTCGGTGATATGATCGACTCGCTGATAAACCACGTTATAGGATTTATATCAAACAATTGACATCGTCCGAGCCAGTCATTCTATCGGCGGGTATAAGTGGAGTACGTAGGGGAAGTCTGAATAGCTTCAATTATCGTATAGAACCAGACTCAATTGAGCACTAAATTATAGGATAACTCGCGACCTAAGCGTAGTTAGCAATATCTCACACGGTTCCCTTCTAGCTCCACAAGTTATCTGCATACCTTTAGCACAGTCGTTGCACGGCTTTTGTCCACCTCTTGGAATGAACTTAACCACTAAATCATTTATAAAAATGGCCGACAAAATCCGCCTATTCTTAAGATCCTGAACACAAACACAAACACACACCAACAAAATCAAGACGAAAAACGACAACAGCAGCCAAGATGCCAGTTACAACAAGAAACACAGGCACTCGCAAACTCGCAACAAGAGGAGCAAAGCAAAAAGCAACGACAGAAAAGATTCCAACCCCAGAAACCAGCACAAAGCCACGAGAATCCGTACCAACGGGATCCAAACGAAACGCAAAACCAGGCATGTCTACTCCAACTCCAGCGATAAAAACAGAACCACAAGAATCTGTAGCAAAGGGATCTAAGCTGGAAGCAGCAACAGCCAAGTCGCCAAATTTAACAACAAAAACAAAATTGCAGGAACCCGTAGCGACGGGCTCCAAGCGAGCAAAACAAAGAAGAAAATCAAACCCACTCGGAATCATTACCCCAGATTGGCTAAGGAGGATGGAGAGCGAGTTTCCTGTGTGTATCAAAGAAGCTTCCCAGAACGCTTTACGTGTGCTGGTATATGAGCTATGGTTGCTATCTCGCAGAGACTACCCAGAAATTCGAGATAGAATCCATCACAGATTGTCTAAACGAACATACGAGGTTTCTGATCATGACTTCGCTGAGAATGATTTCACCTGGTTGACCTTCGATCAACGTTCGACTCGTTTCGAACAGGAGAGGTTCGATATGCTTGTGAGGGTCTTTCAGGACGACTACAGGAAATATACGTCTACCGATGACGATACCGACTTCGACGACGACCCAGATTCTGGTGAGCAGCTCCCAGCGAAGAGGAGAAGGGTTGAAGATCCGGGGAAAGAATCTTCGAGACCTGTAGGTCGTGGTGGTGGAGTGAAAACAGATTTCGTAGACGAGAGTTCTTCAGACAAAGATGCGGAGGAAGGCAGCGAGAAGAGCAATGACGATGAAGAATCCAACAGCGAGGGTAGCGAGCAAGATGAAGACTCAGATGAAGAGAGAGAAGCATTTGACCGGTGGTACTCTATGTCCTGGTAGCTAGGATTTCTCTTTTGGTGCTGTTTGATATATTTAAGACATTCTGCTGTACACTTTCGAAGCAATCAGTATGTATTTTTTGGATCTTCGGAATTTCTTCGTTCATTATCAGCTCTCCATTTGCCATGTTTGTAGTACTAGCAATCATATCATATCTAAGAAACCCAGTCATTGCTCTATACACGCTATCAAAAGTTATTATGCTATAAGTCTGGCACAAGTAAATCAATCGTCCTATTTTACTTAGGTTAATAAGAGGTGAAAAGTATTAATTATTCTAAACTATTCATATAATTACTTTAGTTGTATGGGATCTTTAGTATAATATCTTTATTACTCAGGCGTGTACAGAGTAATGCGCGCCTTTCTTACCAAAGAGCTCACAAAAGAGCGCCAAATACCGATTCATGTCAATAATTCCTCCAAACTCATCTATCACCCACTATACCCTCTAGCTAGAAATGAGCCCACTAATCGACACCATATCAAAACATGAGAAGAGACCCTAGGAGACATTCTCAACACAACTACCACTCCTCCCCTCCCCCCCAATGTCTGTGTCCAGAGATAAGATTTTACCTTTTCACATGTCAAAAGTCCAAGCGCGAGTTCGTGTTCGTAACGCGTTTGTTTAAATTATCTAAAAAGACTTCGGAAGATCTGGAAGGGGCCGGCCTGAAATAAGTGGGGATTTGAAATTCAAATATGTTAAGCGGGAAAGTCAAAGAGAGGTCAATCAGGTCGACGCTTTTTGTAGAACAGGTTTCATACTCGTGCCTAGGTACAGTACATCTAAAGGCCAAAATTTTGAGTATAAAAAATGGAGTGTATGGATTACAGTAGCGTTAACTTATTTCGCGTGTTATCGAGGGTACTGTACTCATATATCCACTTATCCCTCCCCTTCCCCTCACAACTTATAGAGATCCCCACAATCTTACCCCGCAGCACAATCACATAAACTTATTTCATTGCAGATGATAGTCGGTGCGTCCTCCTCCAGCGCCAAGGAAACACAGAGCGCGATTCCTATGTATTTCAATCACACTTTTTACCTCCGTATCGCTCTATTAGCTGTGATAGCGTGTAACTCTAAGATATTAGATCATGTCTAGTCCAGAGTTGTCATTCCCTGGGACCTTCTACTTACCCCTCACTCTCCCCAGAAATACAACAAAAAAACGAATTCAACCAGTATCTTTTCAAAGACATTCCGATACGGTCCAACACATTGATGCCTACCAAAATGTCCAGCAAATTCCACAAGCGCGTTGAAAGAGCAGCCAGTAGAATCCTCCGCGAAGTCGTCCTAGAAACCTACCGCGAATCCACGGAATTCCAAGAAGCAGTCCGCGCGCGGTTGCGTGAGGAACTTCGATGGCCGTGTCTTGGGAAGTGCAAGATTTGTTTCGAGGCGTACTTGATAGATTCGAACGGGCCGGATAAATGTAGAAGTCATACCGGTTTGTATATCTATATTTCTTCTCTGTCCTCGAAAACCTTTCCTCCTGAAGTGTTTTTCAGGTCGAAGTTGCGCAAGATGTGTAAATTTCAAAACTGAAATGTGAAGTAGGCTTGATGGAAGAGATCCCAGGCGCTTTGCCATGGGATTGCGTCAATGATCGTAGTCGTCGCGCGGCACGCATAATCTTTCCCGAGTGCTTTCAGTGGACTTGTTGTGGTGGGGATTTGAACTCGAAGCCTTGTAGGATTGGCAAACATGAGAGTCTTGAGTATGAGCATTTGGATCGTTCTGGCTCTATCGATGATAGCCACTCAGCCGCGGGGGCGGTGAAAGAGCATGTTGGTGTGGTTAGTAAGGATTTCGAGGCAGACCTGGCTTTAGACAGCTCTTCGAGTGGCTCAAGGACTGATGATGATTTGAGAGAGGACGCCATTCATCCGAGAAAGAGGGAATTCCTTTGATTGATTTGGTTTGGGTCGCTTTTTGATCGATTGTACATAAATATATATATCCAGAAGCCCCATGCTTGGGTGTTTTGGAGGGAGGTCTCTGATAAGGCAGGAGAATCGAAAGAATGCTGGCTTCAGTATTTACGCATATGTATACATATATTTACTGCTATGCCGCTCATGAGTACTGTATATACCCAATATCCGCAGTCTAAGCAATACTCCCTAAGACTCGCTCGCTTACCACCAGTTATCCAATGAGTTTGTAGAACCGCCCTCTCCATTCCAGCCTCCTTCATCTCAGCACTCAAAGCATCATAAAAAAACACCACACATTCAATCAAGAATTGCATGCAAAAGTTTTTATATGGTGCAAAGGTTCCACGACCGTGAGCCAAACAGGCTCTAAGGAACGACGTGTCACGTATAAATTATGGGAATCGTATAAAGAGAGCACCTGGATAGAAATCGTTGAAGATCGTGAATATCAAACAACTATCGTAAAAGCACCGAGCAATTAATCATCTACCGTTCCATCCCATCCCATCCTTGAAAGCACCGTTTTCTTTTCCCTATTGGTTTGTGAAGAAAAAGTCCACTTTCCATTCTTACCACCAGTTCCCAGCCCAGTCATAAAACATCAAACAATCGTACACATATCGCTTTATTCGCATTCTTAAAAGTCGCCTCCGAAATCTCCACCATCGTCTCCTCCAAAGTCTCCTCCATCGTCTCCACCGTAATCGCCGGCTTGGCCATCCTCTGATTTCCCGTTAATACGTTCGAAAATGTTTTGAATAGAACGAAAACTTACGATAGCCTTCCTGGTACTCATGCTGATCATGATGATCCATCGCATCTGCAAGCAGCATTCCACCAACAAGACCACCACCAACACCAAGAGCAGCTACAAACTCGTTAGCAAACGCAAAGCTTCATTCAACCAAAACACATACCAGCACCACCAGCTCCCATTCCCGGTTTCTTCTGCTTTCCCATCATTCCACCACCCATCATACCCTGCTGACCATAACCGTAGCCCTGCTGCGGATAGCCGTGTTGTGGATATCCTTGTTGCGGATAACCTTGCTGAGGATACTGCTGATGTCCATACCCCGGTTTACTACCTGCCATTCCACTCGCCTTTCCCAAAAGCTTTCCCAGAAACCCACCCGACTTCTTCTGGTCTCTCGGCGGAAGTGATTGATCCTGATAACTATTCTGCTGCGGCGGCATCTGCGGCATCGGACTACTATTATTATAATAATCATTCTGGGAGCCCCGATTTGGCGCAGAGGATGAACCGCGGGCATCTTCTTCCGCTTGCAAACGGGCTGCGAGTGCGGCGTCCGATTCTATATTGAAATTATTGCCGTGGCTGTCGTAGGGATTGGTTTTCGCATCGCTGACTCCCAGCGTCGTTCCTCCTCCTGAATATCCTGGAGGCGGTCCTGGCGGTGCGCTTTCGCCTTCAGGATAGACGGGCGAGGTGGGTTGGTCCCATTGTGATTTCTTGGTGTAGATATTGACGTAGAACCTGGTTGTTGGGAGTGGTTAGCTTGTGATACCGGAGTGAGTGTTAGTAGAAAGGCACTTACCATTCTTTGTACTGGTCGTTCCATACTGCTTTATATCCTTCAGGGACTTTTGGGGGCGGAGGACCGCTTGGAGGTAGGAATTCGCTCATGTTTGATCATGGGTTGTTTGGAAGGTTGATCAGATGTAATATGTTGGATGTGGTTGGCGATGTCCACTGGGTATTAGTGCAGAGTCGCAGGTTTCGGGAGGCAGCGGGGTTTGTTCCGCCGGGGTTAAAGTAGCGAATCAAGTAAAAACGACATTAGATGAATAAGAAGGTCGTCGGTGATTTGTGAATGTGGTTTGTGGATATTCTCAAGTCAGAATACAAATTGCGGATGGTTTATTAGGTGTTTCTAGAAAGATCAGAAGAATGGTTGAAATATCAAGAAGAGCTCAAGCTATCGCCCCTTGTACCAAGAACGCGTCATACTTGGCAAATCCCGAAATACTGGTATGGGTTGAGCTTCGTCAGGCTGAGCCACAACAAGCACAGCCACCTTACACGTTATTGGGAAGAGGAACCCAAACGCTGAAGTTTGTCGGTATATTTTGGAATTCATAGGATAGAAAGAAACTGTATAGTTACGAGAAGTGTTCTTACTCGTATTAATTCATTTTCGAAACAGAAACCTATTTACAAATGTGGTCCCTAGAAATCTGCCCAGGTCGGTCACGTGAATCATCTTTGTAAACGTGCAAAGCGAAAGTCAAAACGTTACCGAGTACATACAAAGTACCTAGTTTCTAAACATACTAAGGCTATCAATTTACCTATCCGAGACGCTTAGTATAATATTCTTCTATAGTATATATAGAGTAATAGCTAGGTACTCTTGTTGGCATAGGGCTAGGGCGGCTTGTTTCGTACTACTCAAATAGTTCTCAATTTATTTCTGTACTTAGCAAGTTGAATTGAGTAGCCGTTTTCACTACTTAAGTTAAGTTGAGTAGGTACTCCTACTCAGCTACTTGTACAGTACTTGAATTCAGTATACTAGTCACGCCACAATCAAGAGACCAGCAACTTCTCAACCCTCCTCTCCAAACTCTCCTCAAACTCCCCCACTCCTCTCGGTAAAACCTTCATCCCACCCCCCTTCAACAAATATACCACCCTCCTCCTCCTCAACTCCACCTCCTCATCCTCACCCTCACTCTCACTATCCTCATCCCCCCTTTCCGAATCTTTGATCCCTTCCACAACCCTCCTCACCAAGTCTCCTCCTCAACTCCACCTCCTCATCCTCACCCTCACTCTCACTATCCTCATCCCCCCTTTCCGAATCTTTGATCCCTTCCACAACCCTCCTCACCAAGAACCGATCATGACTAACCACCACAGCCGCTCCATTCCATCCACTCAACGCCTCCGCCAAAGCACTCACAGTATGAAAATCCAAATGCGTCGTAATCTCATCCAGAACAAGTAGCTGCGGACTCTTCCATACCAATCTTGCGATGGCAAGTCGAACAAGTTGTCCGCCGCTCAGTTTCCGTAAGGGGACGTCACTTGCTGTACGGCCTGGGAGGCCCAGACTACCTAGTAACCCGCGGATTTCACCTTCGTCGAGTTTTTCGTCTGCGTCGGTGTTGGTGTTGATATCATTTGTGAGGAGGGAAAGAGCCGTGAGGTCTTCATCTGCGATTCCTAGTTGTTGGAGTGATTCAACAGCGTGTTGAGAGTAGTATCCTAAGCGAAGACGGGGATGACGGGTGATGGTTCCCTTGGTAGGTCTTGTGGTTTCGGTGAGGAGTTTAATGAGAGTTGATTTTCCAGCACCGTTCAACCCGACGAACCCCATTCTGTCACCCATATGGATTGTTAGATTGACATCCGAAAGTACTGCCGGTGCGGGTGTTGAAGCTTTCTGGGATGGGAATGTCAGAAATTGAGTCTCTAAAGTTTTCTACGGAATCTGGTGGTATACCTTCGCGGTCGGGTATCTAAAAGTAACTCCCTCCAACGAAACTAGCGGTCCAGGGAACCTCAAATCAGGAGCCATTGGGAGCACAATAGAAACACCCTTCTCATCAGCGGGAATATCAATTTCTGCTCTCGCGCTCAAATGATAGCCAGCCAAATCACGATTCAACTTGAATCGTCCCCCGCTGGCACTTTTCTGCATACCCATCCTATCATCCAATTTCTTTTGTCTCGACTTTGCTTGTCTCAACTTATTGTCATCGCCAGCCGCTTTGCCTTGCTTGATATTCTGCTGGATAGTATTTTGAATATGTGACTTCTGCTTCTCTTGAGCATCCCGCATCCGTGTCAGGTATTTCTGTTTATCGCGAATGGACTTGTCGAATGCTGTTAGCGAACCACGGAAGTAGGTCAGAGTTTGATCACGAAGAACGATCAGTTCCTGGCAAATCGCATTGATAAAATCTCGGTCATGGGAGACCAGAACTACAGTAGGTGGATCTGGGGAGTCATGGAGTTGCTTCAAATATTTTTCCAGCCAGATAATCCCCAAAAGATCGAGGAAGTTTGTTGGCTCGTCGAGAATGAGGATGTCGGATGGTTGAAGGAGAATACTTGCTAGGTTAGTACGCATTCTCCATCCTCCTGAGAGGGTGCCAATCGGTTTATCAAAATTGGTCTTTGGGAAACCTAAACCCGTGAGGATACTTTTTGCCTTACTTTCGATATCAGCTATTCTTGACGGCTCGACTTGTGTTTGGAGATCGACCAGAAGATCACTCGCTTCAGCAGTTTCTACTTGTATAGCTGCGTCTGTGATGTCTTCGTCTTTTTGTGAAAGTCTAGATGTTCAAGTCATTATTGGGTTTTGATAATTCATTTGAAAGCTTCGAACTACCTTTCAGCAGACTCAGCAATCTTCTTCTCGAAAGCTGTTAAGGCTTTTCGAGCAGCCATTCCCCGAGTACCGCTTCGCAGACGAGCATCTTTATCAAGTTCAAATAGCTCTTTCTTCAGACGATCATGATGAACCTGTCTTAAAGCTCTGGGGGGGGCCAAAGGAGAAGCTTGCCCTTCCACCGCTTTAAGAAGCACTGGGAAGTGATTAGTATTAAACGATGTTCTTAAGAAGAGAAAGGAATGATGCCTACCATCAATTTCTTGTTGAATATCATTCCTTGAAGTAGCCTTCTCAATTACTTCTTCCAGGACAGAGAGTTGAGGCTTCGATGACAGAGCTCCTGATGGGCCTTCGACAGTGTCACATGATGATACCTTATCTGAATCTGTTTGCTGAAGGATGGATATTCTTGTTCTTATAGGGATGCCTGGAATCAACTTCTGAGCCACAGCTTTGAGTAATGCTAGTATCTAAGAGTTAATTTTACACTCTCCAACACATTCACGATATCACGTACTTGATTTTCCGGTCCCATTCCGACCGATTAAAGCATAGTGTACCCCGGCCTTGAGTTTAAGACTTGCGTTTGACAAGATCTCCAGTCCCTCGGCTCTCGCTTTGCCTTTGGGTTTTGTTGCAGTGTTTGCAGGGGCTGACGTCACGGTGATATTTAGGCCCTCGATATCAAGCTGTGTTATTGTCAGATTGATGGAATCTTTTTCAACCATAGGTTGATTACTTGTTGATATACTGGGGTTTTTATATCAAATCTTGTCTGCTTGCTTGAACAAAGTATTGCGGTTTCGGACTCGTCCATAGTGGTGGGAGTGAAATGAACCTATTCTTGTTGCAAGGCTTGGAAAGGAGAGTAGAACCTGTAAAGCGTGATTAAATCTCCCTTCGATAACAGGATGGCAGTCTTTCTTGGTGCATACAAAGGTGGATGCTGTTGGGCTACAAATACACGAGGAAAAGGAAGTCGCAGTCGTCGCACAAGACCCAATCGGAGGACACCACTTCACCACATCACCGGTCTGAGTCACTGGGTCTTTACGAAGGTAAACTTGAGGGGATAGATGCAGCCTTGACTCATCAAGATGCCTCAGATTCTTGGCCAGATTCTTTCAGATATTTACCAGGAATCATCGCATGGTTAATTGACGCAATGAGATAGGCGCAATGAGCAACCCCGATCGCGTCAGCTCGTTCCAATGTTACCCGAGAAGGGTTCGTGGCGGAAAGGTTTGAGTTTCCGCCACGAGCTATTTATGTAGGTTCCACTACATAATTATAAAATCATGGAGAGAATACCCTCTTATTTTGTTTGTCCCAACATCTTTCAATCGAAATTATTTTTAGTAGGATTGTCCAAATGCCAGGTACCCAACCCCTCTTTTAGATGACAAGAGCGCAAGTTCACACCTAACCAAGGTCCCGAGGATCTCAAGGAGTAAGCCTTTCCTTTTAACTCAGAGATCGGGTCTCTAATTTTACTACATCACTCTTCCCACTAGAGACGTTATTCATGAAGGGAGGGGAAAGCAAGCGAACTCGCATACACATGCTTATCCCTCAGAGGGCAGAGAAATCACTTTATCTACTCACAATCGAGAAATGATTGAGTTGCAAGGAGGGATAGAATATCCAGGTACAGAAATATACCGAATAATTTACCGTCAATAATTATTTTGCTGTCAAAGGCATACCTTGCGTTCCACTTGCAGACTAAGATACTCATTTCAGGTTGGAACTGGAGGAGCAAAGTCTAATTTCAAAACAGGGGAAACACATAATACATTCTAGGAGACGCGAGATAACTTGTAATTCACACCTGCAGCATTTTCCCAGATGATAGCAGTACTCAGCCGTCATTCTTAGTTGAACTCTCTAATTTTGTCTTTTCCCCTGGCTTAAATTTTCCAGCTGAACAGCGACATTTTCTTGAAGCACCCAATCTGAAGGAATGTCTTGCTCATGCACCGGTTGTACAAATTTTACTTCAAATGAAGAGTCGACTTATGGTTCGGCTCGTTTAGGTGTACTACATTTTTGTGGTCTGGCGCGGTGGGGTGTGAGAGAGAGACATAGGACTTTAAACCTTGTAGTAATAGCCCATGAAGTCTATATAATTTTATTACACATGAATCCTACAACCGATCCCACTACAATCTAAGAAGATGATATTCCGACTATCCTCTCGAGAAAATTTCACATTTAGTAATTACCAGGCGCACTTAGGACAATAAAACCTCTAATAAACAAAATCCCCCAATCTTTGAGAATAACTAAATACACACTTGAAGCTTACGCGAAACAACTGGACCCCAAAAATAGAGGCTGTCCTCCTCTCTTTTAGCTACGAGTTCTTATACCCCCTATTGTCTCTTACGTGATCTCACTTCTCCCTTCACTATATCCATACCTATCACTTCTAGTTCAAAACACTTCCATATCCCTGATAATCCCTCCCAATGAAACCAATATAAGACTCATCTGAACCACCTCAACCATCTAAACTGTATAATACTCCATTAACCAGAACTCCAAGAGAATAATGATTAAAAAAGTGACAATAGTACACCAACCAAAGGCCTTAGGGAACCCATCTACACGAGATCAACAACATTCCCTTATTCTCTCAAACCACACCACCTCCCACCTCCCTAAAATCCACAACCCAAGGATATCTCAGCACCTTGATCGCTCACTTTACCTTAGCTTGAAAGGTAACCGAAAACGGAGACAGGTTGTCAGATTCTGTAAGCGAAAGTGGGGCACCAAAATAAAACAACAACAAAAAAAGACAACCAAAAAAAAAAAGCCCAAAAAATAACGTGTGGGGATCGGCCCACTTGGGAATTGGCCCAGTTATTTTGTTAGCAAACTCAAAGAGGGGAGGGGAATTACCTTAAGAAACCTGTAGTTAGCATGAGCGCGCCTAATACTGATATTCCGTATTTCTACGGACAGTATGACCCCGTGTCTACTAAGTAAACCCGTGGCGCCAATACCATTGAGCCACGAAGGCTAGTGTATTGTATGTGTTTTTTTTTTGTTGCCGAGGAAAACGCTTACTAGTGGATTTAAAATTAACATGTATGGGGGCAAGGTGAAGCGAAGTTACTGGGACCTGTGAGAACTGCTATTCACTCTCATTTTCACCTTCACACACAGCACCTTCAACCATTCGCCGAGGCACTGTCACTGTCACCTTCAGTCGCATTAAGTTTTGCTATTCACTTTTATCCTCAGCCTTGCGCTCCAACTTTGACTATTTATTTTTCTCTCCAACAACCGCGCCTCCACCCAGGCTACGTCGAGCATCGCTCTATATAATCTAACCTTGGCTAGATCGAAGCTATATAACGATGGATCCCAACCAGACTATTCAAGAGACCTTTATAAAGGCCCCCACGGAAAATGACCGTCGACAAGAAATTGGCCCTTCTAACCTCGTACCCTACCCCGAAATCGCCGTTATCCAGAAACTGCAGGGTAGTGAATTTAAGATTCCACACTATAACAACGCACACTTCTACTACTTGACTAGGGTGTTACGCTACAAGATATTTTGTCACGACATGGACAATCTGAATCAACACACTATAATTCTGCGAAGAACTATAGAGGAGAGCTGGGCACATGTTTGCCGGGTCAAATCTTAATGATTTACCATTAAGCCTCAGAAAAATAAATCTGACGCTAAGACTAAAGAACTTAAGTCGCAGCTCGAATATGCTCTTATAGCTACACTTTTGCAAGTCGGAAGCTATGAGGGATTTGATGTCGAGGACTACTAGCGCCGTCGTGAGGTAATTGCTGTGAAGCGCAACATTAGCATGGAGTATTTGGTATGTACTATTCTTTCTAGCAATTTATAGCTCGATTTCCATCAAAACTACAATAGCACGGCATTAATCCATTTTCCCCCTTCGACGCGGTTCACCTATTGACGGAAACCAAGTTCCTAACACTTGATCAAGGAGTCATGGCCAAGTACCAAGCACTCTTCAACCATAAGACTAGCAAATTTTACCCTACCCCGATCGAAGAACTTAAACGCCTAGGAAGTTTGCCCAAGAGAAATAAGGTCGATCTTAGCGCCCCAGAAGTATCAAAAAATGATGAAGATTATATAGACGACATCATGTCGATTGACCTTTCAAACGACGACATCGGGGATAGCGAGAGAGTATGGCCACCTCCTTCTCCTAAAGCGCTAAATCGAAAAGAAAGACGGGCTGAGCAGAAACGCGTTATGGAAGCTGCTGCCGCATGGGTCTCCGAGTCTCAAATCCCAGATGAACCGACTGAGCAACTCGCATTTCGCCCAGCAATCAAAAGAAAACATGATACTGATGATGAGGCTGCCAACTCTCGACCTCCACCACATCTCCGTTAGGTTCTGCATTGGGTACAAAGTTCATTGGATTTCAAGGTGATTTCCAGAGGTCTGGATGGAGTTTCCTCGCACCAAGGGAGGATATCATGATTGTGAAGGAAATCAATGATCTTTCTGGTTTGGACAGCATGGCTGGCGTGAACAGACTTGTAAATAAACTTAGTACTCGTACACAGGTAAATCCCAATTCGTTGCTCGCGGAATGAAGATCTGAAAATACTGTAGAGAGCTCAATAACTTTTCATCTCAATCACTATCTTGGGGTTCTTATGTGCTGCCAATCCTCTCTATCTTTCCCCCTCTCTCTATCTCTCTCTAGTACCAGATAACAGCAGCTTCAAACACGGCCATGCTTATGTTACATCTTGCTTGAGATTACACCCATGACCAGCAGAATCAAAGGTCAATTAAGATATGTGAAAAGCTTGCGGAAGTGTACACGCCAACGTTAGGCGAGTAATACCCACTCATAAACCCATCAAGCATCCAACTCCACATCAACAACATCCACCCTCCCCTCTCTAAACCCCAAAGGCCTAACCCACCGCCACCCAAGCATAGTCCAATTCAACTCCTTCCTCCACCAAAGCCCATGACCCAGTCCCCCCTCATCCGCACAAAGGCCCCCGGTACCACACATCCTCTTCTCAAAAACCGCTCTGCCAAACCTAGAATGTACAATAGCCATAGAACACATAACACACGGTTCATGTGTACAGTATATCTCGAGGTCATGACATAGATAACCACCAACATCGACTTCTTTCTCAGGAAGATCGTTTTCTAGATCAAGGAGTGGATGATTGCGGAAGATACCCCCCTCGGTATCAGGGAAAGGAGGGATAGCCGAAGGAGATGTATAATCCCTAGCCAAACCCTCGGACACCATCCCAATCCCCCTCATAACAGCATGAGCCGTCACATTTCCCTCTCCTCCCTCTTCCCTCCCCCAGCGACACCACCTCCCATCTCCAGCCCCAACAACCACCCTCGCCTCTCCCCCCCTCCTCTCCACAATAACAACCCCCACCCCCTCACCCACGCCCTCCTCCCTCGCCGCATCCGCAAGCCCCCAAGCACTATCCATCCACCCCCTCACACCCCGTAGAACCTCCTCTTGAGCCCGCGACACAATCGCAACATGCGGTCCAAAAGGAATACTCTTCTTATACACACACGGCCAGTACTTCTCACTCCATCCTTTCGCTTGTTCCGCAGAGGTCGGCGCCAGGAGAGGGATCTCCGTCGTGGAGAGTTTTACGCCGGGACCGAGGATGCTTTCGAGTGAGGGGAGGAGGGAGGAGGGCGAGATGATGCTGGTCGCAGCGATGAGGAGGAAGATTTTAGTTTCCTCCTCACACCCTTCCTCCTTCAGTCCTTCATTCTCGTCCACCGAGGACCTCAAGGACTCAGGACCATCCTCCCCACAACCCTCAAAATACCTCCTCCTCACCCCCTCCGGAACAACCCCCGGCTTCGCAAACCTCCTCAAATGCTGAAAATCATACCCCCCATCTCTCGGAACCAGCGTGCGAACCAAGCTGATCAATCCAACAGATCAGCAATCTATTCCCGTTTCCCCCTTCTTCTTCTTCTCCCCATGCAACCAACCAAACCAGTAAAGAAATAAAAAAAAAGCGCGACTCACCCCAAAGTACTGCTAGCTTTCTGGATGGGTACCGTAGTGATATACACATTCAAAACTCGAACCGCAGCACGGATCTCCAATATCGTCTTAAGCGGAATCAACTGCCCCCCATCTGCAGGAGGAGCTGGAGCGGGAGCTGGAACGCAGTGGCTTTCCGCCGACTCGCTGTTCATTTCAAGCAGGTGTTGTCAGCCTTGTCGAATTTCAGGATGGCGGGGGCGGGGTAGCTACAGTAAAGCTTACCTACTCTAGCTTAGATTCCAGTTGTGAGAGATTATCACGTGTAAATTCTTGATTCGATGGAAGTAAATCATGACGGATTGTATTCTGATCTACGCTTCTTGATCTACTTGTGCAACTCAATTTTATGGGATATTAAAGCTTGATCAAACTATTATCTTCACACATAATACGATGCACACACAAACTTTAATTTACTCCGCTTTTCATTCAGTTTCTAGTTACATGTTTGGTTCTTCGAGAGATCCGCCCAACAACCAGATCCCCCGAGAAAAGGAGGATAAGGAAAAATAATAATATCGTCATAAAGGCTCCTCCAGATGCTAGAGTAATGCATCAACAAGAAGCTGCAAACTCTCTTAAATGACGCCCAAGCCACACGAGAGATCAAATGTGACTTCGCTCTGCCAAGTAAAGGGGAGATACAAAGTGAACCGCATATTAGCAAATCTCATGCCCAAAGTTTTCTGTTCTTGAAACCACGAGAATGAGCCGCAAGTTACACCGATAGTAGAATAGAATCGCAGGTATGTGTAAACACAAGATAACTGCCCCAGAGCTATCGAAAAAAGAACTGACCCACTGACATGCCGAGGAAAAAAGGGAAATGGGGAAACGAACGCAAATTCCACGAAAAAAGGAAAAACAGGCAAGGAAAATGGAGGTCTATGCGGATAGATTCCGGTACAGATACAAGTTGAGCCGCGCAGTCGCTCCTATTGTACCCTGCGCTGAGAAAATTGATGTTGAGAATCATGCCCGATCTTTTGTGATCGTGCGTTTTTTATGGTACAAAGTGCCGCTGAAAAATATGCTGAAGACCGTCTTTGAGAGGACCGCATTAACGCTGCGCTGCGAAAGGGAAGCAAGCCTGTGGATGCTATTGTAACATAATGGCCGTGAATATCGTATGTGAAAACAGTGTTCAAAATTACTGAACCACCAAAGTGGACAGTAATGAGACTGCAGAAGAGAAGTTGTGCATCCAAGGCGAGAATATAGAATTATCGTTCCTCGTACCGTTACAAGCGTGAGATCGTGTCGTCATAACCAAAGCGTGAACGAATATGCATGTTTTACAACCAATTACCAGCACCTCCTGGGCCGACGTTTGGAGCAGCACCTCTGTATGGAGGAGAGAAGTACTGTGGAGGAGGAGAGGAAATCTCGCCATTGACGGGGAAGGAGTTGTTGTTCTGGACTGGTGTGAGAGCTCCAAGACCATTTGCAATGCCATTGGTAGGAGTTTGAGGAAAGCCATTGGCATAACCATTACCATTGCCAACTGGGCTGGTAAATGGACTGACAACAGCAGGAGTCGAAGCGTTCGAAAGACCGCGTGTGTGACGGGCAACAGCCTGGATGGACTCAAGAGCAGATTCGGTCGCAGGGGTCTGTTGACCGCTTGATGGACCACTGCGAGTATTTGGAAGCTGAGGGACCGGACCGGGAGTAGCTTGCTGAGACTGGGCCTGAGCCTGGTTCTCACTGCCTTGAATCTTGGCTTGAATTCGACGACCGTATGGTGTGGTACGAATGGCAGGGAGGTGAGGGCGGATAGCCTCAATCAAACGAGCCTTCATGGCGGGATTTGCATAATCGAGGGCAGTTTGAATGACATAGTTAGCAAAAGAGTCTCGGAGTAGACGATCAAGCTCAGCGGGTTGAAGCATTTCGTTGATCAGCATGTCCTTAGATTCTTCCTGGGAGCAGCGAAGACACTTTTCAATGACATTGGAGCTGAACTTTTGCTTGGATAGCTGACCGACCTTGCCTTCAAACATTCTGACGAGAGGCTCAGTGAAGAGTGGCTCATTGAGATCAAGAATGTATTGAACAACGTAATTGCCAAAAGGATCTTGAACAAGAACATAGGCATTGTTGGAGATTTGTTGAATCAACCAAGCCTTCTGATCGCCAGAGGCATGATCAATGCATCGTTGAAGAACACAGCATCCATGGCGATGGGTTCCCACATCAACACAATTGTTTCCAACAGCGGTGAAAATGAATTGTGCGTCAGCCGGAGACAACTTGTTAAGACACTTTTGGATAACATGGTTACCGTTGAGATCTTGAATAAGCTCAACAACGCGATATTGAAGAGCCCCAATGATTGTTTGGACTTGGCCAGGGGTAGAGATAAATTCAATCATCTTTTGCAAAGCTCGGGTTCCATGTTGGTTCAAGGCGATGCGGACGAGGTCATGAGACGCATTCTCGATAAGAACAGTGCGTTCGTCATCATTGCAGTACTCGAGCAACTTCTGACAAAGGTAATTGCCAAAGGGATCGGTCATGAGTTCAATGACATGTTGGTTTGTCTCAAGCCAAATCATATGGACTTGGTTAGGGTCACGGTCTTCAAGCTTCTTTTGCAGATAACGACATCCATGTTGGTCCTTGCAGAGGGTGTAAATTTCACCTCCCAACTGCTCCAAGGCCATGTTTGCAAATCGGTTCATAGCTAAATACAACGTTAGCTAAAGCCTTGAGCTTCATAGGAGATAATGATGAAACTTACCTTCGCCATCATTTTGACGACGTTGTTGAATCACACGTGCTTGGCTGTCACGAGGAGTTGCTTGAGGGGTGTACATGCCAGCAGCTCCGACGGTAGTACCTTGGGCACCATATGCATATGGGTTGTGAGGAGAATACATTGGTTGCGCCAATTGCATGTTCTGCATACCCATGTTCAACATCTGCATGTTGTAATTGGGGTAGTAGCCTGGAGGAGATGGGTATTGTTGACTGCCAGTTGGAGATGTCATAGCTGCAGGAATTTGTGGTTGAGACATGCCTTGGGTGAGAGAAGGTCCGAAAGGCGGAGCGTTAGCTTGAAGAGCCGATTGGATGGATTGATAACCGCCATTTTGAGCATCTCGAAGGGTTGCAGCTTCGGATGCATTCAACTCACGGCTGAGTCTGTTCATAGCGTTTGGCGGAATACGACCCAAGCTTGCGTTATGGTTGTGAAGATGTTGTTGTGCGTGGGAGTTGGGGGTTGTATTAACGCTTGGAGCTCCGTTGGTGCCTGATCTCATTGTTGGAACGTCATTGGCAGAGTATGATGATTGGAGCTTTGGCGGGGTTTGTGCCATGCTTGGTGGGGAAGAGATTTGAGGCTCTTGACCTTCGAAGAAGTTCATATCAATCGAGTGACGATAAGTTGGGCGAACGTTGATAGGGGATTGCGGTTCATTAGCTTGAGCAGCCGAAGCACCGTTTGTTTGGCTTTGAGAAACCATCGGGAGGCTTTGTTGAGATTGAGATGCCCGGTGGTGAGGACGAGCAAACATACCCCAGCCGTTTGAGTGCGACTCAGGGCCAGGTGACGAGGACGAGGTAGCCAAGTCGAGTGCAGCAGATGAAGCGGACAGCTGCATTAAGCGGTCAGCAATAAAGTTCAGACGAACCAAATGATAAGACTCACCATTCCCGGGTATCCGTCACCACGGACAAGGATTGGGAAGTTGTCTTTGGTGGTGGTTGCGTTCATGTAGTTCTTGATATCTGGAGATGTCGCACTGTCCTCTTCACCAAAGAGAAAGCGGGCGGTGTTGCTGGGATCAAGGAGGTCAGGCATACCGTTGCGGGATCTGGTAACTGGCATAGAGTATCTGTTGAGGCTGGGTAATTATCAGCAACAGGAAAATTGGGCGGTTTGAAGAAGAGTCCTGGCTTTTGCGACCAGCGATGAATTATGAAGTAAGGGTGAAAGGGTGGTGGGATTTTGGATGACAATAAATCAATTGATGAATTGAGTAATGCTGAGCGAACAACGGAGAGGCTCCGTGATAATGGATAACAGAAGACGAGTATGTGGTGGAGAAGTTTTGTGTAAGAAGGATGGAAGAGGGAGAGGATCGTGAGGTTGTGGAAAGAATTTGTAAGAGAGAAAAAGAGGGGGCTGGTATTGAGAGGTTGAAGGTCAAGTTTGCGCTCAGAGAGCACTGCAAACCGAAGGTGCAAAAGGTGAATATAACCGAGTGTTCAGATAAAGTGAAGGTGAGTGAGTAACTACTCCCTCACCTTTGCGCATCACAAGATGCTGCCTTGGACCAACCTCGTGATTTTTGACAGCCAGGCAACTGCTGCCGAAACTCTGAATGTATAGGCGAAATTTGACTTCAACGACATGAAGAGACAAAATTCAGACTTG
The DNA here is from genome assembly GCA_911693285.1 of Hymenoscyphus albidus. Classification (NCBI taxonomy): domain Eukaryota; kingdom Fungi; phylum Ascomycota; class Leotiomycetes; order Helotiales; family Helotiaceae; genus Hymenoscyphus; species Hymenoscyphus albidus. The sequence continues at coordinate 76,019 of CAJVRM010000172.1, read as the reverse complement.
ACAACAGAATCTCAATATGCAGGGATGAGAGAATGAGAGCGCATGGATCTCGGACAGTTTTGTAAAAGGAAGAAAAGTAGTAATAGAGGGGAAGAGAAATCAAAGTACTCACGCATTTGTGGAGCGATGGCTGGTGGGATCTTGTCGAACAGCTTCCTCCTTTTCATCTTCGTCGCTATTGCGTCGAGAGGCAGAACCTGATTGAGAAGTCAAGTTGTCGTCCATCATGCGAGATTGCAAAATGCCTGAGTGTGGAGAAGTAAGTTGAGATCCAGATCTTCCTGGGCGATTGTAAAGACCTGGGGGAGAGGTAAGACTGGAGGTGGAATAACGATTGGGTCGAGAGAAGACGGAAGGGAAGCCAGAAGTAGTCTCGCGATATTCAGGAGGAGTTGTAGGCTCAGACTGGTGTCCTGTGTTCTTGGTTCGACCGAGGTCTTCAGTCATTTGGGCAAGTTCTTGTTCTTCTCGGCGTTGTTGTAGATCGAGAAGTTGCATCTCAGCCTCGAAGCGTCGCTTTTGTTCCCGCAGTCTCTCGTACTCGAGCTTCTTCTTCTCTAGCTGTTTCATTGATTAGCCAAGGCAACAAACAAGGATGAGCGTCTAGAGGCTTTGCGAAAAGAATTGATATTGTTGATGTTGCTATTGTCGGAGAAGAGGGAGAAATTTGAGTTTGCAGCGATTGCGGAGGAGGGAATCAGTGAATTTGTGCGCAAAGAGGATGGCTTACAAGTTGAACCTTGTGGTAAGTCTGAGTTATTTGATGTTAGTGAAGGTATTATTTTACAACAATCCGAGGTTGGAATTAAAAGTTGAAGTTGAGGTTGAAAGCTATGCGCAAGTTTTCGGTTGCGGGGGAAGACAATAGAGTCTCGGAGGGTATTGTGGACGGGGGAGGGGACAATAGCTTACCGAGGGGCCGTACTCCTGCTGCTGGGTCTCTGCACCACCACGGTGATTCGCCAGTAGATTCACAGTAGGAGTCCTGCCAGAGTCGGTAGTGAATCGGCGCATCAGACCCCCTCGAGTATCTCGGCTATCTTGTGAATGAAGAGGTTGGGAGACTCGACTGCCGTTGTTTCGCGGAGGAGAGACGAGGCCCATCAAGGATGAATCATTGCGCGAGGATTGCTGGCTGCGGAAGCGCAACTCGTCGATGCGATCGCTGGTGCTATTGGAATATGCCATTTTGAGGAATAATTTACTACGAGGGCATCAGTTACAGGCCATTGTCATCCATCTCGCGCTGGACGAGTCCTCGAGGTGGGGATTCTTGGACGGTGAGTTCCAGGAACACACGGCTGACCCTCGAGACCAGCACCACCACCACCGCGATGTCCAGCGCTGGGAGGGGAGAGAGGATGGAGGGGCTACTGCGTACTTGACTGATATCCAAATTGGAAGCGAGGGTAAGCGAGCGTCCTCGGCGGACGGGCGCGGGGCGAGAAATTGTGTTATATCCAAAAAGAAATGAGACGATAATTTGAGGAAGTGAAGGAGTCTGGAGTCTGGCTGTCGAAAGTGAAGGGTTGCGCCCCTACTCGTACCCGACCTTTTTAGCGTTTAGCGTCCAACGGAGGAACCACCAAGGAGGGCTGCCCTCCATGAAAAGTGGGGCCATGATGGCCTCCATTTGTGGTCTAGTCGAGGTCGAGGTCTCGCATTCCTGTACTTCGTACATGTTTTCCAGCGCATCGGTTTGGAGTATTTGGGGATCCTCCAGATCTCGATGCCAAACTCGCGAGACTGAAGTTTTCCATTTGGGTCTAAGCTTTGGAAATGATCGCATTCATTAATTGTGCTCCAGTTTTGAGGACATCAACTACGTGGGAAGCGCCGCTTTTACGGTCTACCGAGGCGGTGTGGAGAAGGATATTTACTTCGGTACCTCAGTTGGTGGCCGTAAATAGACAAGATTTATAAGCATAAACATGGATTTGGATCGCTCTCTGCGCTGGAATGGAAGAGAGTTTACCATGTTCAATATTTCCAGATCATTGATCGTCTCACGTCGTTCATCAGCAAGCTCAAGGGAGGTAAGTTCGTAAGTACTGTACGAACACTTACCTTAGCACGCTTAGCTACCGGTTTCCTGCAGAGCGATCCGCGGTGAGACGAGAGAGCCGAGCCGAGTTCAGAACCACCCGACTCCCACTGCCACGGCCATGCCACCATACTGTACCATACAGTAGGTAGCTAATCTAATCGCTCGTCTAATCGCTCCTCGCTCTAGTGCGCTCCCAGCCTTGCAGATTACCCTTCTCGGGGTCAGTGGTCACTGACATATATACATGCCTTTCTCTGACTTTAGCATTCAAGTTGACCTCATCGGGGCGATTAGTACTGCAGCAGCACCACCTTTGCAGCGGGGTGGTCTGTGTGTGGGCACGGCCGAGTGAGAAACTGGGGAACCGGAACTTGACCACATGCGCCTTCTGCTGGGCCGTGAAGACCGCGAAGACCGCAAAGGGCCGTGAAGCAATTACCAAGTACTCCGTATCCCTTCCATAGCCATTGCCTTGGGAGCTTCCACTGTCCTGCATCCTGCATCCATATTCCTCTTCAACCCTCGTTGCTGAGCTCTATATCTCGCGGCAGAGTGGCCACTTCTTTGTGCCTCCAACAAAGTTCATACAGTATTTCATTCTTCCCAGGCGCGTTTGAGCCACTAGCCTCCAACCTACGAGTACAACCCAGGTAATGATCGTCGCCAGCAACATCGACGGCTACGAGAAACAACAGCTACACCTACCGCATCAGACCACTCCAGGCACTGGCACTGGGCCTTCCAGTCACGACCGCTGCCCCTCAAACTATAGCAAGTTATCGATATCGTGGATCGAAGCTGTCCTGCGCCTTTCGACAGCCAGGCCGCGAGCCTCATCCGGCATCGACATTACCGGCGAACCCGAGAAATCATCCTTCATGGCTCGGTAGGACGATGAACTCTCTGAATATCCTCTCGGCGCGAGTTTCGCCGCCGCAGACGCCATCGCCCTCGCGAAGCGCCTCGTATGCCAACCTCTCCTCGTCAGTTACAGCCACAGGGTCCAGAAGGAACTCGCGGGCAGCGCTGGAAGAAAAGGGAGAAAGGGAAGGGGGTGCTCACGACGCCGATTTCGACGACGAGAATACGATACATGAAGATACCCCGTTGTTAAACAAAGAAGCTGATGGATACCCGGGGGTGACGCAGTCTGGTTGGCACATGTTTCCTAAGAGAATATCGGCTGCGGTGATAGAGTCAATACGATGGGTCCTTTCAACATTCGCGGCCCCAGGTGTATACCTGATCGCATGTCTGTATGATGATAAGGGAATCTTTGCGCCATTTTCGCAGCTTAGAAAATTCGGTACAGCATTCTATGGGAATGGGAGACGGGGGTCCGCCGGTCAACTCGGAATGTCATCACAGGAATTGCGCATGCGGGAATCAAATAATGGGAAATCATCACATCGTCGAGCTTCCCTAAAAGGTAGCAGGAAAATATCATCCAACTCTTCTTCGTCAGGCCTCTCATCCGAATCAGAATCAGAAAGAGAACGTTCCGTCAATGAATCTGGGATATCTTCCTCCGGTAGGTTGGGCCATCACAGCCGCTCGAAATCGGTAGAACCTGTAGGCGAGACCACTCCAACGAGACGCTCAATTCGAATAAGACTGCATAATGAGGATAGCTTGCGCCAGAGGAAACCTGGCCGTACACGATCCGCAAGCACCCAAAGCAACGGTTCCGGTGGCGCGATGTCATCGACAGATGTATCCCCTGCTTCTATCAAGTCACCAACTTCGCCTGCTTCATCACTTCTCATGACCAAATACCCCCGCGCCCCTGCAGCACCTCGGCCACTCATTCCACAGCGGCAGCCTTCATACGTGCTTCCAGATGCGGCAAACGGGAAATTGATACAAAAGACCTTGATCCTTGATCTAGATGAAACATTAATACACAGCATGGCCAAAGGCGGTCGCATGAGTACAGGTCACATGGTTGAAGTGAAGCTCAATACTGTCGTTGGTGCTGGTGGCACTGCAACACTAGGACCACAACATCCTATTCTGTATTATGTTCACAAACGGCCGCACTGTGACGACTTTTTACGAAAGGTATGTGGATGTATATCATTCCTGATGCTGGGTATCTACTAAGTAAAATCAGGTTTGTAAGTGGTACAAACTAGTCATTTTCACAGCTTCTGTTCAAGAGTACGCAGATCCAGTGATCGACTGGCTGGAGCAGGAGCGCAAATTCTTTTCTGGTAGATACTACCGTCAACATTGTACCTTTCGTCATGGCGCTTTCATCAAGGATTTGAGCTCTGTGGAGCCTGATCTCAGCAAAGTCATGATTCTTGATAATAGTCCCTTGAGTTATATGTTTCATCGAGGCAGGTTTACCCTTTCTTTTGATGGCGCGCAAAAGACTAACCTTTTCACAGACAATGCTATTCCAATAGAAGGATGGATAAATGATCCAACCGATAATGATTTACTGCATTTGGTGCCTCTATTAGAAGGATTGCAGTGGGTGACCGATGTCCGGGCCCTACTTGGTTTGCGGGGAGGAGAGGATGGCAAGCAATAGCATAGTGACATTAGGGTTGTAATTGATTGATTCTTTGAGACTGCGGTAGCGTCTCTTTGCATTGTAAAATATCTCACTTACATATCTAACCCTACCTTAGCTTGTGTCGCTTTGGTAGGTATGCTGCAGTGAAGGCCTTCCCTCATTTTCCAACATTTCTAGGATTAGTACAAGTAGTCCAAGAGTTTGACGTAGTTATTGTTATCTAAGGAAGAATGGAGAAGGTGGGCTTGAAGAGTTACAAAATCTTAGAAACCAGATTTCTCTCAATTCTAGACAATAGAAGGGCGAGGAAGGGTAGAATAGAAAGCTATGCTATCCACTGCCGTTTCGCGAGCTCCTGTATCAAGCTCCTGGGAGAAGTGACAGGGATGTTATAACACTACCGGTACCATGTCGGCAGAGTCCTTGGCATCAGTAGTTCCTAAAGCCTTGGCATTAGTACCCCACCATTTTTTTCTATTCACTGCAGAGCTCCACGACGGAAGTCTGACTGACATTTAAATCCACTTGGATCCTCTATCCTTCGCTGTCGCAAACACGTCCCACGATGCGGTAGCACTCTCACGATACATCCCATCTAACTACGGAAATCGCAGATCGCATACCGTCGAAATGCTCGATTCAACTAAACTGCAGGTCGTGGACCGCCCACCAAAGCGGTTCAAGGAGCTGCAGTTTGGTATTCAGTGCGCAACCTCCTCTCGCCTTGGAAGCTCGTGCTAACTCAATCTCTTCTAGGTCGAACCAAGATATCGCAAACCAAGCCGTCGTCGAGGTGTCAGATAACATGCTATACGATGTTGAGAAGAATCGAAGACCCACCCAACATGGAGCTTTGGACTCTAGACTGGTGAGACCATATCAACATACATGCTGATAGCGTATACACTGATACAAAGCTTTTGCGCAGGGAATCTCTAGTAAGACTGGCGCCTGCGAAACGTGCGGCGAAGGGCTACAGAATTGTAATGGTCATTTCGGGCAGATCAAACTCGCACTCCCGGCTTTCCACATAGGATACTTGAGCCTTACTCAGAAAATACTGCAGCAAATATGCAAGGTACGAGTGATTCAATCTTGGGCTATAGGATTGTAGGCTAATAATTCATATAGGATTGTTCGAAAGTATTGCTTACCGAACCTCAACGACGTTCTTTCCTCAAGGAGCTTCGACGACCTGGAATTGATAACCTTAAACGAACTCAAATTTGCAAACGAATCAACGAACAATGCCGTAAAAGTAAAACTTGCCAATATTGCGGCACAGTCAATGGCCAGATACGAAAGGTTGCAGCTCTGAAATTGGCGCACGATAAATACACAACTTTCAACAAATCGACTGCTAAAAATAAAGTTACACCGCCGGGATACAATGAATTCAATGATTCCTTCAATGAGGCGAAAAAACATAATCCGGAACTGGAAAAGCATACTAAAAAGGCGATAGAAGACTTGAGTCCATTGCGTGTGTTGAAACTTTTTCAATTAATCTCGCCCAGCGACTGCGAGCTTTTGAATATGAATCCTGCTGAGGGAAGACCAGAAATGTTCCTGTGGCAGTTCGTACCGGCCCCTCCAATTTGTATACGACCTTCTGTTGCGCAGGATGGCGCCAGTACCGAGGACGACTTGACTACGAAGTTATCCGATATTGTTCATATTAGTTCATTGATACGAGCGGCCCTCCTCAAGGGGCAATCGCTTCAAACCATCATGGAACAGTGGGATTTTCTTCAGCTTCAACTTGCACTCTATGTCAATAGTGATGTTCCCGGTCTCCAACAAGCGGGATTCAAACCCATACGAGGATTTTGCCAGCGGTTGAAGGGAAAGCAGGGTCGTTTCAGAGGAAATTTGTCCGGAAAGCGTGTCGACTTTTCTGGACGTACCGTCATTTCACCGGATCCAAATCTTGGGGTTGAGGAGGTCGCCATACCAATATTGGTTGCAAAGAACCTTACTTATCCTGAGCGAGTGCAGCGATACAATGTCGAAAAACTGAGACAATGCGTGAGAAACGGGGCCGCTAAACATCCCGGTGCTCAGCAAATTATTAAGAAAGGCTCCGATCATAAGATTGCGCTAAAGTTTGCCCGTTTGGAAAATGAGGCAAAGCATCTGCAGATTGGAGATGTAGTTGAAAGGCATCTTGAGGATGGTGATATTGTGCTTTTCAACAGACAGCCTTCCTTGCACAAACTCAGTATCATGAGTCACTACGTCAAAGTTCGCCCTTGGAGAACATTCCGTCTCAATGAGTGTGTGTGCAATCCTTATAACGCAGATTTTGACGGTGACGAAATGAATTTGCATGTTCCACAAACTGAGGAAGCAAGAACGGAAGCCATTAATCTCATGGGAGTTAAGAACAATCTTTCAACCCCTAAGAATGGAGAGCCAATTATTTCTGCTACCCAAGATTTTATCACGGCTGCTTATCTTCTGAGCAGCAAGGAAAACTTTTTCGACCGAAAAACATTCACAAATCTCTGTATGTACATGGTCGATGGCAATCTTCATCTTGATTTACCACCTCCGGCGATCTTGAAACCAGAGGCACTATGGACTGGAAAACAAGTTTTTAGCGTGCTTATGCGACCGAACAAGAATTCGCCTGTCAAAGTCAACTTGGACGCCAAGTGTCGTGACTACACGTTCAAGGAAGGCGAATGCCCAGATCTTTGCGAAAACGACGGATGGCTTGTGGTGCGTAACTCTGAGGTCATGTGCGGTAGGATGGACAAGACGACTGTGGGATCAGGCAAAAAGGACTCGATCTTCTACATTATTTTAAGAGATTTTGGTCCCGATGAAGCAGTGACCGCTATGAACCGACTCGCCAAAATAGCTGCAAGATATCTTACAAACCAAGGATTTTCCATCGGTATCAATGATGTTTATCCATCGGCGGCCCTTACAGCGGAGAAACAGAAATTGGTAGATGTTGCTTACACACAGGCTGAAGGCTTGATCAAGAGGTTCCAAGCAGGAAAGCTTGAGAAGGCCACAGGGTGTGATATGGAAGAGACACTTGAAAACTCCATCTCTGGTATCCTGAGTAGAGTCAGAGGTGCCGCCGGAGATTACTGTATCAGTTCTCTAAGTAAATGGAACTCGCCCTTGATCATGGCAAAATCTGGCTCCAAAGGGTCCTCCATTAATGTTGCTCAAATGGTAGCTGTCGTAGGGCAGCAAATTATTGGTGGAAAGCGAGTTTCAGACGGCTTTCAAGACCGTACTCTTCCCCATTTCATCAAAAACGACCGTCGGCCTTTGGCAAAAGGATTCGTGTTTGACAGTTTCTTCACAGGACTCACACCTTCTGAATTTTTGTTCCACGCTATTTCGGGGCGTGAAGGTTTGGTTGATACAGCTGTCAAGACAGCCGAGACTGGATATATGTCACGAAGACTCATGAAATCGCTCGAAGATCTTTCTACCAGATATGACGACACCGTACGAAACTCTTCTGGTGGGATCGTCCAATTTCAATTTGGAGCAGACAAGCTCGACCCCGTAGATATGGAGGGCTCAGCCGTTCCTGTTCACTTTCAGAGAACTTGGAGACATGCCGAAGCTATGACTTTCAAAAACGAGGATCCTTGCCTATTGCCATACCAGATCACTACCTTGTGTGAAAAGTACCTGGCCAAAGAGAAGTCAAAGTATCTCAGAAAGGGGTTATTGAGAGGTGAGCCACTGGACTACCGAGACGAGAGCAATTATGCTGTTGATGAGCATGAAAGTGCTCGAGATTTCGTTGACACGGTATCTCAATTCGTTGGCGGCTTAGCTACAACTATGGCGAAGGCACGAGACAAAGCTGGCTTAGAGGTAATGGAAGATGACCCAAAAGACACTCATGGGCAGTATGATATAACAAAAGAAGACCCCCGGAAACAAGCTTGGGTGGAACGAGTAGCGAAAGTTTCGAAAGCTACCTTGCAAGAATTCATCAAATTGTGTTTGAGCAAGTATGCAAAAGCTCATGTCGAGCCGGGACACGCTGTTGGTGCTGTTGGTGCTCAATCGATTGGAGAACCTGGAACTCAAATGACTTTGAAGACTTTCCATTTTGCTGGTGTCGCTGGTATGAGTATGACACAGGGTGTACCACGTATCAAGGAAATCATCAACGCTTCGAAAGCCATCAGCACACCTATCATTACTTGCCCTCTTGCAAATCCCGAATCTATGGCAGCGGCACGTCTCGTGAAAGGTTCTGTGGAGAAGGCGTATATTCGAGATGTTATTGACTATATTGAGGATATGTGGTCATCACAGAAAGCATCTATATGCCTCAAAGTCAATAATGGATCGATTCAAAAGATGATGCTCGAGGTCACTCCTCTAAGCATTGCTCATTCGATAGCAAAACAAAAGAAATTGAAGATCTTGCCCAATGATATTACAGTCAAGGGAGATATGGTTTTTGTCACGATGGGAGAGAATACTGGTGGAAACATGGGAGCTCGTGGAGTTGGCGCCGCAGCAAAGGCTAGGAAAGCCGCAGGGTTAGAGGAGGATAGAAGTGACATACTTCTCCGTGTCAACTATCTCAAACGAGCTCTACCTGAGATTGTAATTTCGGGTTATCCAGATGCCACTCGAGCGCTTATCAACACCTCCGAAACCACACCGCCAACCCACAAGGTGCTGGTCGAGGGATACGGACTTCGAGCTTGTATGAATACAGAAGGAGTCAAGGGAACAGAGGTCTACTCCAATAACGTCATGGAAGCCCGTGAGATCTTGGGTATCGAAGCAGCACGATCGACCATCGCAAAGGAAATCGGAGTCGTCATGGGAGACATGGACATTGATCCTCGACACATGCAACTCCTCGCCGATGTCATGACGTACAAGGGAGAAGTCCTTGGTATCACTCGTTTCGGTCTTTCCAAGATGAGAGATAGCGTCTTGCAACTTGCATCCTTCGAAAAGACCCCGGATCATCTTTTCGATGCGGCGGCGGGCATGAAATCCGATCAGATTGAGGGTGTGAGTGAGTGTATTATCATGGGGCAGACGATGAGTGTGGGAACGGGTGCGTTCCAGGTCGTTAGATTGCTGGGACTCGAGGATCAAGATACGAAGCCTAAACCGACTCTCTTTGAGGATGATTGGAGGTGGGATCAGGGAGAGAGAAAGAAGGGACGGTGATTTATAGCGTCACGGTGCGAAAGTATGGGGGATTCTGGGAGTTTAGCGGGGAGATCTTTTGAAAGGTGTTTAGGCGTTTATTTCTGACATGTCATGGGTGAAGAATTTGGCGGTTTCGTTTCTTTTATTTTTTGCTTTCTTTCGAGTGATATCCATGGAGATGAGATGCGAGAAGAGAGGCACAGTATATATTGCCGGGTCTCTGATAGATACAGTAGTCTGGTCTGGTCTGGTCTGGTCTGGTCTGCAATTCGACCACACGACCAAGCGAAAATGGCGAGGTGTAAGCTAGGTAGACATGTAGTATGAAATAAAAGATGGCCCTGAAAAACTACTCGACAAGTATTACTAGAATATCTCTCCTACAGGTATTGAACAGCGTATAAAATAAGTCGAGTACTCGTAGGTAGAACCTACTCCCCTCCCCTCTACCTGACTTACCTTACATAGTAGTAGCCTTTCACCCCAATGCTCGCTCGCTCGCCTGCCTCTCTTACATTACTCTATCCGTAATCTTACACGCTAGGTATATATCTAAACTATTAAAAGTCATATGTATTATACTTAAACTCCGGTATCTTACTCGTACCGTATAAGTACAAGTATAAGTACAAGTACCTTAAGTAATCTGATTTCTATTTCTATTCTCCCGGCCTATTTTAGCTATATAGTATAGTAAGTAAGTTAGTTAGTCTATAGGTAAGTTAATAAGAATAAAAAAGTACTAAAAAAAGGGTAAGAATTTGTTTTAAATTTCTCGTATACTAAGTAATTAATTAATTATTACTTATAGAAGATAACAAGCTCTATAGATACTATAATAATAGTTTTACTATTCGAGAGGGAGTCGGGTATATATAGTATCGTACATACGATTAAAGGAAGAGAGAGAGGTAAGCAAGTATTACTTTATTTATAATCTTTTATATTATTAAAAGTTTTAAAACTATTAAAAGTTATATATATTATACCTAAACTCCGGTATCTTACTCGTACTTGTACTTGTATAAGTATAAGTATAAGTACCTCGAATTTCTATTTCCATTTCCATTCTCCCGGCTTATTTTAGCTAGTATGTTAGTTAGTCTATAGGTAAGAATAAAAAGAATAAAAAAGAATAAAAAAAAGTAGGTAAGAATTTGTTTTAAATCTCTCGTATAATTAATTAATTGATTAGTTTATTAATTACTTATTATATAAGATTTGTGGATAGTATAATAATGTTTATATTTTTACTATTCGGAATTCGGAATCGGGAGTCGGGTGTGTATAGTAGGATTAAAGGAAGAGAGAGAGGCTAGGAGAGGGTTATAAGGAAAAACTACCTACGTGAGTGCGCGGCTAGTTGGTTTTAGAAGTATATATAGAGGGTGGAGGGAACGCGGGGAACGTTAAGTACCTAGGTAGATAGCTGGACGTATATAGGTAGTAAGGTAGTAAGGTAGTAAGGTAGTAAGGTAGCCAGGTAGGTAGTTGAGGACATACCGGTTATAAGGTAGGGTCTACCTTAAGTTGTAAGGTGTAAGGTCTATGGGATAGTTATTGTAGTATAGTATAGTATTATACTATAGTATATCATATCATGTTTCTTACCCTTTACTTTCCTCCTCTCTCCCCCCCCCTCTCCTCCCCACTTCCTCTCCTCTCTCCTTCATCCACCACACCACACCCTACCTAACCCCCTCTCTCACTCTCCGGTACCATACCCTACCATACCATACCCTACCATACTGCCTCGCTCTACCCAACACCACACAACACCACACCTACCACATCACGAAAAACCAAGCAAGCAACGGTAACGTCAGTAAAAGAATCATCCCAAGCCACACAACTAAACTTATAAGAATGGATTCATTGAGCTCCCTAGTGACCCCACTATCTACATTACATTCTCTGTCCAAAGGCAATGAGCAACAACGATGAGAGAGAAAGAGAAAGAGAGAGAGAGAGAGAGAGAGAGAGAGAGAGAGAAAGAAAGAAAATATATGCATGGTATTGGATCAAGAAAGAAAGAAAGAAAAAAAGAAAAAAGGGGTCAATAGTTCGTTCAAATAAACAACCTCAGCTCCTTTAAAAAGGGGAAAGAAAATGAATTTAAAAGAAAAAAACACGCAAACAATCGGATATCAAGGGTAGTAGTACTCCCGCAATATGTTCCTTTCCCATTCCATCATTCCATCATTCCATCATGCCCCCGTCCCCCCCCCATCCTTCCATCCACAACCCCATTAAGCAAGCGACTTCGGATATCAAATGGGGAAAATAAACAAAGCAGCCACCATTAATATCGTACATTTAGACGACCCTCCCCTCCCCGCCCCTCCCCGGCTCCAGACTCAAGTCTGATTTACCCAAACATTAAGACNATAAACAAAGCAGCCACCATTAATATCGTACATTTAGACGACCCTCCCCTCCCCGCCCCTCCCCGGCTCCAGACTCAAGTCTGATTTACCCAAACATTAAGACCTCCATCCGACTATCTCATCTCCACCCAAAGCCCACCACCCCTTATTCACAACTCTTCTATTTTTCATCCTTGTGGAACTTGGCCTTGATTCTTCCAAAAAGACTATTACGGTTCTTCTTCTTCTTTTCGGCTGTAGCGCTGGCTGGGGATCCAGGAGTGACAGGTGCGTCGTCCTTTGCAGGTGTGGCAGGTGCTGCTGATGAGGTCTCAGCAGCCTTGGAGGAATCAACACCGGTGGTGACGATTGGTTGAGTCTGGGTGTGGGTGCCTGGAACGGTTCGAGGAGATACGTCACGGGACTCAACTGGTTTTTGGGGCGCTGCTGGAGCTGGGAGGCTAGCTTTGGATGTAATCTTGGGTGCTGGTTTACCGGTCGAAGTCTCAGGCTTAACTTCCTTCAATAGTTCCTGCTCAACGGCCTTCTTCTCCAAGACAGCTTCCTCATTGCTGGCGGCCTCGGGTGCCTTTCCAGATTCAGCAATAGACTCCTTTACAATTTCAGGTGTATCCTTGGCAAGCGGTGCGTCTTGGGTAGGGTTTGTTGATCCAGCCGATTTCTGAACAGACTCGGGCAACTTGCTCGATACAGATTCTGGAAGCTTGCTCGCTACAAGAGCAGCTCCACCAGCAGCGGCACCTCCAACAGCAACAGCAGCACCTGAAACGGCGGCAGCTGCCTCACCTGTAAGTCCCTTCTCAGTCTTTTCTGTACCTTTTCCACTTGTGCCCTCAGCGGTGGATGGAGCAACTGGAACCTCGCTCAGAAGCTCCTTCTCAACGGCACTCTTCTCCTTTACTTCCTCGGGTACACCACTAGCCTCCGCTGGGACTCCTGCCTTTTCTTGGCTTTCCTTCACTATCTCAGGAACCTTGGTCGCTTCGAGTGGTACACTTCCAGCGAGCTGAGCAGTTGTGCTTCCGGGTGCAGCAGACTTTATCGTTGGGGCGGCATCAAATGATCCAACACCTGCGGCTCCAATTGGTAAGCCTGATTCGGGAATTAAATTCTTGGAGATTGGTGGGAGGTCGAGAATGCCGGTGCCTTTGGAATCCCGCTCGTTTTGAGGAGTGACGACCGGGGGAAGCACTGGGGGAAGTGAATCACCCTTCTCATAAGATTCCTTGTCGGTATGAACAGCTGACGTGGTCGTATTTCCAGTCAAAGTGCTGACTTCGGGAAGCTTCTCCCCAGGAGCAACTTTAACCGGGTTTACGGCTCCAGGAAACGCAGGCAGTGGTGACACGCTAAAGGTTTGCTCAGACTCACCCTTTGCTTTATCTGCAGCGACTAATTCTGGATCGTCGTGGACACCAGAAGTCAAGGTGTTGGCGGTAATGGTACTCGGGTCGGGAAGCTTCTCACCAGGGGCGACCTTTATAGGATTGACGGCACCCTCGAATGCTGGTAGTGGTGATACGCTCAAAGTAGGCTCGGCTTCACTCTTTGCCTTATCTGCTGCTACAAGTTCAGGATCGTCATGGACACCGGAGTTGATAGTATTTTTGTTGAAAGAGGCCGTATCTGGGATCTTCTCTCCTGGGGCAAGTTTAATGGGGTTGACTGCGCCATCTGCAGCTGGCAGGGGGTTGACAGAAAACTCATCCTTCTCTACAGCTGCTGGCGTCTCGGGAAATGCACCGGGTAGACCTGACGATCCAGAGGGCTCCAGAGGTGCCTTCTTTTCGTTTTCGAGAGGAACATTCTTAGCCAATTCGGCTGTGGTAGAGGTTGGGGCAACTCCTGACATGATTCCGGCAGTTTCGGATTTGTGCTTGCTAATTCGATCGGGGGTGAGAACGTTGTTCAAGTTTCCCGAGGCGTCGTTTTCTTGAGGTGCTGTATGATCGGTAACCCAATTTCCATCCACAACAAACTGTAGAAGATAGAGCGAGTTAGAAAATGCGTGGAAAAGGTTAAGTCTTGAAGAAGGGAAGAGACTTCAGCCGAAGCTCGCGGGAATAAGGTTCTTTTATTGAAAATCCAACAAGGCTTATGTCGCGGGGTTGGAAATAGGCGACAGCTGACGATCCAAGCCTGCCTGCAAACCAGGGAAAGCGTCACTCAATGGGCCCGCCGCAATTTAGCGCCTGACCCCAGCAATTGATAATTTCCAAGTTGAGATGCTTCACCGCCCGCTCCAGGGAAACCAGAAGGCAGCATTTGGAACGCGTCACACCCGGGAAGTCATCCTCAGTGAAAACTCAACGCCATAGCACATGCAAGAACCTTCGGTGAGATGCCTTGAATTCGAGGAGTGAATTGGAGCGCGCTTGAGACAAATCTCGAGCAATACAAATTTCCAGAAAGTCAACCTGAGCAAACGACACCACTTGACGGAGTTTCTCGCGGACTGAATTGGACGGAACTTTTGCCGTGGACCGTCTCCAAGATCCGCATTCACACCCACTTGTTGCAGTTTGTCGATTGATGGACAAGAACAATAAATGTATTCCAACGCACCTTGTAGTAGATCTTTTCATCCGCGCTCTTGAGCTTGACATCCTTCTGGAAAATGTCACCCGTCCTGGCCAGCTTCTCGCTCTTTGACCAGTCATCAAATGTTCCCGTCACGTAAACCTCGGATGCGGGATGTTCCCTGGAAAAAAAGAATCGTCAGCTAGAAGCTCCGTGGAATGTGTGGGGGTCACAGGAAAAGGTTTCGAGGAGCTGCGACGAAAGATCAAGTCGGTATCGCCACGAGCGCACCGCCGTCGCAAAACAACAAACAAGCTTGGGAAATTGCGACAACGAAATATCGACCGAGATGGCGATGATGTTGAGAATGCGAACGCGCCCACATACCAGGTAAAAACGAAGCTTCCCATGGTGTCTGTCGGTGAAGGGGGGGATGTTTGGTGTTGAGTTGCAAAGGTAGGTAGGTGGTCGCTCCAAAAGGCGTAGGCGTCAGTGGCTGCTCGATGGGTCGGAGGTCTCGGAGTCGCGGCGAGAAATTTCGAGGAGGAAGGGGAAGGAAGAGGGTTCTCAGACAAAGAGGCAACCGTCGAGAAGTTATAAATGCGATGCGGAGGAAATGAGGAGTTCGTGAGCAGATGTGGATACTGCAAGCAAGAACAACAGTCGGTCTGCTGGCTGTGGCTGTAGGTATGGGTGTGGGGATGGGGGGTGCAGGGCCTTTGATAGCGAGCGATTGGAAGTTGGAGGTTGGGTAAGTGGAGGCGAACGTAGGTGTGTGTGTAGGTGTAGGTGTAGGTGTAGGCGAGGCGTAGTGACTCTGTAGGTATGCGTGAAAATGCGACGATACGGGAAGCGCACAAAGCAGCGAAAATGGGGATGAGGATGAGAGGAGGAGAGTGGATTTAGGAAACTCCAGATAATTGGAATTTCAGGCAAGCACGATGGTGTAATTATTGGGGAGGAACCCAAGAGATGAGCAGATGTGGCGCGGCGAGAGAGCTCCAGAGCTCCAGAGCTCCAGCTGCTGCAGAGCACCGCACCTGCACAGGCACAGCTGCAAACTTGGCCAGAGCTTTTTGCGCAACAAGCCTGAACTTTGGTACGAGTACTGTAGAATTACGGAGTACAGAGTTACAAGCCTACAGTACAAGCTCAGATGGCCAGGTCTTCAAGTCTTGCCGCCCTGAAGATTGCACTTACTGCACCTCCACTTGCACCACTTGCACCTTTTCTACCTAGGTAGTCTTCGACCGCTACTTCTTTGCAAGCTGAAAGTGCTTGCAAAGTCACCTGCGAAGCTGAAGAAGGAGCGGACTGAGGTATGGCACAGGTTGACATCACTTGAATAGCGATGGTAGAACTAGAGATGGCCCTCTTTAGTGAGATGTCATACGAAGTATATGGGTGTACAAGTACTCGGACTTGAGTACTCAAACACAAGTATCTTTCCTGTTGAGCTTATCCCGGTTGGCAGTTGCTATCACTGGTGTGGTTGCATACCCCCCTGACCTGGACGGCTGGGCATCATCAAAGCTTCCACCACCCAGAGAAAATCAACCGCGGGAGGGAGCTATTCACCACCTACTCTAAATCTCAATCTCAATCTGTTCCAATCCTCAAGAGCCAACGGAATCCATCAATCCAGCAAGAACAATTCGAGGTCTACAATTGAGGACACCCCTCACTCGACCCTGTTCCCGGAAGCCAATCCGGTCCTAATGGTGCTCCGAAAACTCGCTGTGCTTCGACGAGGCAAACCCAATCCCAGCAGAAATGACGTCTTTGAGGCGAGAAGACGGTGAAAGGAATGGGAAATGCCATTGTGACCACTGTCCACCCCATTTCTATAGATTGACTCATTAATATTCTTGCTCTTGCCACTGCCACTGCCACTCCCACTGCCACTCCCACTGCCACCTTTGTCACGTCTCGGTCAAGCTTGTTTGGGGTTGCTTGCTATTACCAAGTAGCATTGTTTCCATTAGCGCCATGGTGTGACAAGCCATCGTCACCATAGAAGCGGTCAACAGACGCTGGAAAGAGGTGGAAGATGGCCGGAGAAAGATAAGGTAAACACAAGCTCCAGCCGGCTGCTTCTACTCGTACAGTAGTGGAGTGGGTGATGAGGTTCCTATTATGCGGGGAGTTAAGGTTAGTCCACTATGTGCTGTGTTGTGCTGTGCCAGGCCTCGGCTTGGAGTCGACAGAACCCCTCATGTCCACTGTCCACTGCCCAGCTTGGGAATAATCTGCTTATGCTGGTGATGGGATGGTTAATTCCCGGTGAAACGAGCATGGAGCAGATCACATCATTCCAGTTTTGGTATTTTCGATTGACGATTTCGCCAACATGTCAATCGTAATGTCAATCATAATGTCAACGACCCCATGTTTCCATGGCTCGAAGGCTTCGGTCATCCTCTTTCAAGCTGAATTTCAAACGACGAGATTGGAAAATTTGAAAAACAATTGGCGCCAAACCCTTGTAACACTGAGACCGGGAATCGAATGGTAGCATCCACATTGGCGAATAGAAGTGTTGGACCCTGCCCATGGGTGAACTGAGCTCTTGAGGCTTGAGACTTGAGTGACTTGTTCCGATGTTCGAGGCAGAGAATCTGATAGAAAAAAACAGGGGATGCACGCTGTACCAAAAAAAGATAAGGCCCAAAAGAGTTGAAAGAAGCGTTCGCGCAGAATACTCTGCTGGTACCCTGTAACGGTACTTTCTTGGGATCTGATTCAGAAAGATTGCTTTTGCGGTAGGATGGAGCTGAATTTGCTTTCTCTTCCTCGTCAAACAACACGCTTGACGCGGGATATCTGGAGACTAATGGTAAGACGGTTTGATGATGTTTTATCAACCGAATAACGTACTAGGTATCTTTTTCTTTGACTCCCGGAATAGCTCCCAGGTCGCAATCGGCGTTACCGGTCGGATATGTGTCGACTTTGAGAGGTGTTGCCGCGACCGCGGGGTGCACGCTGCATCATGGTGGAGGGAATCAAGTGTTTTTAGTCAAGTCGGCGTTCGAATCGTTCTGAAGTATGGAGTATGTATGTCTGTAGAGTGCAGTAATCGCACCGCACATTGGCTCGCTGGCTGTTCGATGCCGTCAGCTCACGACGCTCCGCTTCCCACGAATATTCGAAATCGATTGGCGAGTTCTCTGATTCAGGGGAGAGAGTGAGCTCTGACGTTACTACAGCCTTCTAGAGCCTTTCTAGAAGGGTGAGTCGAAGCAATCGAAGCAGCAACGGCCTTCCGTGGCCCCTGCGTTGCGTGCACAGGCCATCCAATCATGAAGCACTGACCAAGTCTTAAGCGTCACAGTGCGAGCGTGGTCGTTGCCGTTGCCTTTGCCTCATCGTTTCCCCTCCTCTCCGTGACAGGTGCTTTACTCAGATTGGAAGGCCCAGAAAAACTCCTCCCTCTCCATCAATTCACTGGTGCTGCAAGAACGTTGCATTTCTGACCCCCTCGCTCTGCTTCGCATAACAGCTCCCCGCAATCCGGACTCTCGACAGCATCACTGCCACCTTAGCGAGAACCTTGCTCAAGACTCGTGGGACTCGTGGAGATTCCGACACCACCACACCTTATTCAACACACCCACACTGCTTGTCTGCCCTCCCGAGACCCTTTCTTTCACACCCGCTCAGCTGAGCCCATTGGGTCTCTCTTCCAAACGTCTCTCTACTTCCTCTTTGTGCCGCTGTCCCAAGATAACTGTAGGTTCTTCCCCCCCCCCAGTTCATCCCCATCTTGTTGCCCGTGCATCCATTCCCACAAGCGACCCTCAATCTCTATTGCTGGTCAAGGTACCGAGTGAACAGACCACTTGCCCCTATTCCAATACCCCATAAAGTATCTCTGCAACCCACTTCCCTTCGCTGTACCATTCACCCATTCATTATTCACCAAGCCCTTCCCCTTCCAGACCAGTGACTGATCAATCACCTCAAAATGCAGAACTCCGCGATAAATCGAAACGGGCTCCACCCTCCTTCCCTCACCCCTCTATCGAATATCCACAAAGCGAAATCCTACGATACGCTGCGTTCTCAAGCTGGCTTTGGTAACCGGGTGCCATATCCAAACGCCTATCTGCAAGAGATTGAGAAGCTCAACCGAGAAATCCTTGACTCGCAACCCAAAGACATTCTTCAGTTCTGCGCCAACTTTTTCGCGAGGCGTTTAGAATTGGAACGTACCGAATTGCTCTACACACATTCCATCGACCGCAAGATGTCTGGAACTACATTCCCCGGACGGATGGGAGCAAACTCCAACCCTTTCGGTGCGCCCGAGAAGGAAAGAAAGACGAGTGGCATTATGAAGGTCATGGAAGAAGACGAAAACGATTCAGTTGCTTCGCCTGCAACCTCAAACTTTAGCTTCGGAGGAGGAGCACCTACATTTACTTCTTCGTTCGGTGGTGATGCAGCAGGGCCACCATCTTCTTTCAAACCAGCTAGTACAGAGGGCTTCCCAGCACATTACGGCATGGGTAGACGAACATCAGTATCTGCAGAGTCGTTGAACCCAACTGCATCAGCTAACGACAACTGGTCTCCTCCATTCCATCCAAAAAGTGCGGATCAGATTTCGAGGCTAAAGAAATCGATCGAGGGAAACTTCCTGTTTAGTCACTTGGACGATGAACAAAGTTCTCAAATCTTGGGTGCATTGGTAGAAAAGCCTATTCCGGCTAAAGATATCAAGGTAAACACTATCTAGTCAAACATTATGGTGATCATCACTGACCTTCAATCTAGGTGATCACACAGGGCGATCAAGGCGATTTCTTTTACGTAGTCGAGAAGGGCTCCTTTGACGTGTACGTCAACTCCACGGGCGAGATACAACCGGGTTCTGATGGTCTCGGAACCAAGGTAGCAACTATCGACGCTGGTGGCTCTTTTGGAGAGTTGGCTTTGATGTATAATGCTCCCCGAGCGGCCACTGTCATCTCTGCAGAGCCATCATGCACACTTTGGGCTCTAGACCGAATCACCTTCCGTCGTATCCTCATGGACTCGACATTCCAACGCCGTCGTTTATACGAAAGCTTTTTGGAAGAGGTACCTCTTCTTTCCACCCTTACCAAATACGAGAGATCAAAGATTGCCGATGCTTTGGAGACACAAAAGTTCCCAGAGGGAACGACCATTATCCAAGAGGGGGATGTTGGTGAAGCCTTCTACCTTCTCGAGAGTGGTGAGGCAGAGGCCTTCAAGAATGGCACAAGCAATCCCGTCAAGCATTACCACAAGGGCGACTACTTTGGTGAGCTTGCTCTCCTCGATGACAAGCCAAGACAGGCTAGCGTTATCAGCAAGACGGAGGTCAAGGTTGCCACACTTGGAAAAGATGGGTTTCAAAGGTTGTTGGGTCCTGTTGCGAGTATCATGAGAAGAACCAAGTATGAGACTGGGGTGGAAGAGATTGATCCTCTTCACCAGAAATAAGGGAACCCTTCATTTATTTTTGTTTCTTTTTTGGGAAGATAGATGTGTAGGGATGGATGGAGGGAGGGGGATGTGTAGGGTTGGCGTTAGACATGGGTTTTTTTTCGTTCGTTTGTTCGTGAGAAACAAGAGAAGTTCTTTTTTTCTTTTTTGTTTTTGGCGGCTCAGATACCTATGTTGCAGAGAGCACAATTGAGGCTACCAAATTTGAAGTTTTCTTAATCTGCCATATTATCTTTTTGTAATCAAGTTTTTCTACAAGTGGTCTCAATTGGATCCTTTGGGATTGGCCATATGGAAAAGGCTTTTGAATTGCATCCGTAACTCCAGATGGTATCTTGACTGCCTGTGCCATATCTTACCCGAGCTTCTTGCTGAATGTTAGCTCTGCCTTCCCATGATCGTCCACTTTCCAGATTGACCCTTCCCATCAGACGGATCTTCTCAATTCTCCGCAAGGACCAGAGGGCTCTTTCATTCCCTACTCCCATCCACCAACTAGATCATCCCCTTCCTCTGCCTCCGAATCCAAGTTCAAATCCACCCTCTCTCCCCACACAATCCCACCCACCAAAATCCCCCTATCTCAAACTTCCCCCCTCAAATCCACCTTCTAAACCGCCCCTCCCCTCCTCCTCTCCAAAATCTCCCGTCGCACCTGCTCACACGCAACCTCCGTCTCCAACACCCTCCCCACCCCCTTCCTCCACCCCTCCTCCAGTGCGCTCATCTCCCCACCAACCCCCTCCTGCGCCCCGCGCCGCTCAATAACCACCCCATCCATCTCGCCCTTCACCGCCGCCAGCTCCCTCTCCAACCCCCGTAGTATATCCTCCAACTGCGCATTCGAGATCAACCATGCGTTCTTGCCGTATTGCTCCAGCAGCGCGAGGTTCGTGCGTCGTGAGGAGAGGTAGGTGGAAGATGTTCGGGCGCGCTGCAGGGCGGTGCGCCAGAGGTGGAGGGAGTCGGGGGTTTTTGTAGAAGAGGGGGCGGAGAGGGATTCGTAGCGGGAAAGGTCGATTGCATTTAAGGGCTCGTTGCGGGAGTGCCGGAGGAGTTCTTGTTCGATTCGAGGCGTGAAGTGAGAGGGGAGGAGGGCGGGGAGAGAGGGGTGTGGTGGTGTGGTGTCGTCTAGTTCGGCGGCTATGAGGGCTTCTGCTGCAGCGCGTTCGGTGGGCGTGGGTTCGGGGTCGATGTAGGGGAGGGATTCGTGGATGGTGGTTATGAGGACCATTTTTTGGAGATGGGCGAGTTGGTTGGGTGGTGCGATTGGTGGTTGGGATTTGAGGTTTGATGTGTAGGTGAGATGGACGGTATGGGGACTTTTTTGAACCGCGTCGTATTGGAGTAGGTACTTCCGAGAGATTTTTTGTGGGGTACGTGGGTGTGTGAGGTACTCGAGTACTTGGGTTAAGGGGTGTGAGAGAGGACAGGAGAAGGAATTTTATACATCCTATAAACAACTGATATACGGAGTAGTATAAACGAAGACCTCACACGATGATAATTCGATGCTCGAGTACAGTTAAAGTTCAAGAAGCCAACGTAGTTTGAATTTGAATTTCGAGCCCCCAACCCCAACCCCACACCCCCTGCGATAAAAGGACGTATGTATACTACATAGTGACAGTCGACATCATCCCAACAAACAAGACAACCAACAAGAAGCAGCCGAAGAACTCCTCCTACTAGTATACAATCCCCATCCAACTCCTCTCCCCTCCTCCCAACTAGAGTCTCAGTCTCNGGGCGAGTTGGTTGGGTGGTGCGATTGGTGGTTGGGATTTGAGGTTTGATGTGTAGGTGAGATGGACGGTATGGGGACTTTTTTGAACCGCGTCGTATTGGAGTAGGTACTTCCGAGAGATTTTTTGTGGGGTACGTGGGTGTGTGAGGTACTCGAGTACTTGGGTTAAGGGGTGTGAGAGAGGACAGGAGAAGGAATTTTATACATCCTATAAACAACTGATATACGGAGTAGTATAAACGAAGACCTCACACGATGATAATTCGATGCTCGAGTACAGTTAAAGTTCAAGAAGCCAACGTAGTTTGAATTTGAATTTCGAGCCCCCAACCCCAACCCCACACCCCCTGCGATAAAAGGACGTATGTATACTACATAGTGACAGTCGACATCATCCCAACAAACAAGACAACCAACAAGAAGCAGCCGAAGAACTCCTCCTACTAGTATACAATCCCCATCCAACTCCTCTCCCCTCCTCCCAACTAGAGTCTCAGTCTCCCTCCAAAAAAACCCCCCCCAGGCTTCAATCCAGTATACCCCCTCTAACATTCGTCACAGCATACAATTTGTGGGGCTGTGGGACTTTGAGTACAGGAACGTCTTCCATTCTTGCAGCCGTGCTCCCAGGTCGAGTAGTTGCAGTTTAACATAGCTTGGACTTCCACGACTCCGACGAGTAAGACTGTGAGGACGGGGAGGATGTGCTTGGAGAACATGGTGAGGAGTCATCGAGTGTGCAATGGAGATCGGACTGGGTGGTTGGTGTATTGGTATGTTAATGTTGTTTGAGAAGAAGGAAATAAGTAATAGGATTGGATGGAGAGGTAGATAGATGATGCTTCTCTCTTGGTCGTTGGTATGTTGTTATTAGACCAGTGGTATATCAGAATGGACTGAGATATAGGCAAATCTCTTTTCCTTGGGGTAGAAAAGGTCGTCCCTTATATACAACAGCTGAAGCTACAGTACGTACCGGTTTTCTCGGCATAATTCGCATTTATACTCTGTTTGGCGTAAGGGAGGCCTTGCACCGGGGTGTACCATACAAAATACTTCGTATGAGTGCACACTCCAAGTGCACAATCCAAGTCCAGGAACGTTTGGCTCGCACGCCGAGTGAAAAGAAAAGTACTCGTCCGAATGCACAATCTAGCTTTAAGGGCCTGTTTGGCTCGCCGTCATTCCAAATACAGATTCAGGGTCTACCATACAAAATTGGAATTCAGTACGGAGTACTCTATACGAGTCACCCCTCGTATTACGGCATCCCAATCGTACACTTAGGTCGCTGTCGACTGCTCCGTAAATCGCAAATCGCAAGTACAGCGGAAGGGGATCCGATGCGGACAGGGATGTGGCGGGAGCTTGGGTGGGTTGGTGGCGTCAGCGCAGTGAACTCGAGAACTCCTGTTGCTTCACTTCTGGCAGGAGACTTCACTCTTCCTCACAACACATCGAACGATGATTTGAGAATCCGATTTTCCCTCCAGAGGGAACCCATGAGAACAAATTAATAAGCAAACCATTTGTACGTCTTCAAAGATGGACACCTCAGAGTACAAAACGTCCAAGGCGGGACCTTCGGGTTCCAGTCTACGAGATCGCCCCATGCGCGCGGAGAGATCATGCTCTCTATTACAACGAGTTGCCAAAGTGCTGTCGGTGTTTGTGATGCTGGTTTTTATATATGGACTTTACTCTCTGTTTTTCGGGTACAGGGCTGGAAATGTGTGGACTTGGAAGGCCTATGATGGGGGGTATGAGGAATATGGCGACACGGGTGGAAGTGTTGGGAGTAAATACTTGCTAGGAGTTGGAAAGGCTGATATCACAGGGTAAACAAGACTCTCACGGCTCAAGGATATCAAAGATCTTGTGCTGATATGAGTTCAGTCCAGTCGTAGAAATCAACATGATGGGCTATGCCGACCCAAAACAAGTCGGTACAGGCCTACGTCAACGTCTCTACTCTCGCGCCTTCATCATTGGCGACCTCGAGAATCCAGATGACAGATTCGTGTACCTAGTACTAGACACACAGTCCGGTGATACGGCTGTTCGATATGGAATCCTCGACGGACTTGTCGAGCTGGGAAGTGACTACTCGGTTTACGCACAACATAATGTTGCGGTCACTGGCACGCATTCGCATTCTGGTCCTGGGGCGTGGTTGAATTATCTACTTCCTCAAATCACTAGTAAGGGGTTTGATAAGCAAAGTTATCAGGCTATTGTCGATGGTGCTGTACTTTCTATCAAGCGAGCCCATCAAAGTCTCCAGCCGGGCTATTTGACCGCGGGCACTACGAAGGTTTTTGGCGCGAATATTAATCGAAGTCTCTATGCATATCTTGCGAATCCTGAGGCGGAAAGAGCGAGGTATAATGAGAGTACTGAGGATGATGGGTCGGTGGAGAAGACTTTGACGTTATTGAGGTTTCAGAGAGCTTCCGATGGGAAGAATACTGGCGTCTTGACTTGGTTTCCTTCCCACGGAACATCGATGTTGGGCAACAACACCTTGGTTTCTGGAGACAATAAAGGGGTGGCAGCGGATTTGTTTGAGAAGAGTTTCTCGACCGATGATGACAATGTTGCGGAAGGTTTTGTGGCTGGGTTTTCACAAGCGAGTGTGGGAGATACTAGTCCTAATGTCCTTGGAGCGTGGTGTGAAGATGGGTCTGGAGAGGAATGCAGTTTTGAGAATAGTACCTGCGGTGGTGGTAAGAGTCAGCATTGTCATGCCCGGGTAAGCTCTTTGAATCCTTATATTTCTGCAAGATTAGCTAAAGTGGGTATTGTAGGGACCATTCTTCAGAAATCCAGATAACGGGGCCTCTTCTTGTTATGAAATTGGCAAGCGACAATTCGAACCCGCAAAAGCTCTTTACAACTCCATAGACAAGCAAAGAACACCAATCACCGGCTCTTCAGTAAAATCTTTCCACGTTTTCCAGGACATGTCCAATTTCAGCTTTCCTCTAGAAAATGGAACATTTGTTACTACCTGTCCAGCAGCACTAGGATACTCATTCGCAGCTGGTACATCTGACGGCCCAGGGGCATTTGATTTCACCCAAAACGATCCAGGGGCACCCAACGCTTCTCCAGTCTGGAAAGTAGTATCAGGGTTCATCAAAGCGCCCAGTAAATCCCAACAACGCTGTCACTACCCCAAGCCCATCCTCCTAGACGTCGGAGAAGTAACATCGCCCTACCTCTGGACCCCCAACATCGTCGACGTTCAAGTCCTTCGCGTAGGTCAATTCATAATCATCGTTTCCCCTGGCGAAGCAACCACCATGTCAGGTCGCCGTTGGAAATCCTCCATCCACGCACACGCAAAGTCTCTAGCTCTATCCGGAGACGAAGAAGTGGAACCCATCGTCGTCCTAGGTGGACCGGCAAATTCATACACACACTACATCTCCACACCCGAAGAATACTCGATCCAGAGATACGAGGGTGCGTCAACCCTCTACGGACCATGGACCTTAAACGCATACATCAATCTCACCCTCTCCCATCTTCCATACCTCTCCCCATCCTCAGTCTCGCAACCTCAACCTGGACCCTTGCCACCAAACAACGTCAACGCCTCCCTCTCCTTCATCACCGGCGTCGTCTTCGACGCCACCCCCCTCTTTAAGAAATTTGGCGACGTAATCACAGACGTGCGACCCGCATATCACATTGGCGACACCATCACCGCCACCTTCCAAGGCGCGAATCCGCGCAACAACCTCCGTCTCGAAGACTCTTATATAAGCGTCGAGCAACTCGATCAGAGCACTGGTATTTGGAGTCCCGTGAGGGATGATTCGGATTGGGATCTGGTTTTTACGTGGCGACGGACGAGTGAGGTACTGGGGTTTAGTGAGGTGGATGTTAGGTGGCATACTGGGGTGGATGTGGAGAGGGGAAAGGTGGTTAGTGGACGGTATCGGATTCGGTATTTTGGGGATTATAAGAGGGTTGGGGGAGGGATTGTGGGGTTTGAGGGGGGGAGTGGGGAGTCTGTTTTGTTGTGAGGATGGGAGGTGGTTGTTTGGTCGGTGGTATTAAAAATACATACCTGAGCCATCACAATATTGTTCTTGATTATCCTAAAGACCTCACACAAGTAAAATCATTCTACGATTCGAATGTTAGGATGGATTTCATTGGATTTTCCTAGGATTATTTTAGATGATGGATAGTTGGTATATTCATACGGTATCTGCAGTATTATGAATTAACATTACATTCTAGGTATAGATCGGGTGGATGAAAGTCTGGAGATCACGTTTTGAGAATTTGAAATTCGGATTCCATGATCGGATTGTAATGTAATTTACTAGAATTCCTTTTAAAGAATTTAACTACTCGAGGAATTTAATTATCCAATTTATCCCAACTCACTAGATTCATAAAGCTTTATCCTTGGATTTTTCATTATTTCTAACGAGTGAGGAGAAGGGGGTTTGTTGTTGTGTGGGGGTGGGGGTTTTGGGAGGATATCTTTTTTTTTTTGAAGGCTTGAAGCGACGATATGAGGCTAGGAGGGGGAGG
>CAJVRM010000172.1:0-49390 GCA_911693285.1 Hymenoscyphus albidus | reverse complement strand
GGAGGGGAGAAGAAGGGGGGGGGTGTCTGTATGGAGTTTTTAAAAATATGTGGAGGTTGCAGAGTATGTGGATTATGAAGTTGGTTACTTGGTGTTATGATGATATAATGGTATTAAAAAGCATAAGACTTATATTTAGAACTAGAAGGAGACTAGACTAGGTCCTGTGATCTTATAAAGTCTATTGTTTTTGGGATCTCCTTCCCTTCCTAGCTTTTGGACTTTACCTCCTAAATTGAGTTCTTTGCTAGTCGTTGTGATAGATGATCTTTATATTACTAGTGGTACTTAGATAGTCGGGCGGAATTCTGTATACACCTTAGTAGGTTGGAAAAATATTATCCTAAAAGTCTCGTATAAGTAAATCTATTATACGAATGGTTTGGAATCATTGTTAGTTTTTAAATCTTATTGTGCTAGGTGAAATGGGATAATTGAGTTACTTGTGCTAGAGTTTTGATATAATGGCTTTTGATAGTGTGTATGGAGTTTCGGCCAACTGTCTTACAGTCCCGTCCATTCTTTCCTACTCGTAAATTTTGTTAAAGAAATGAAATTTAAACTTGTGTGGACTTCGGTATAGTATAGTATAGCGTAGCCGATAGTTCGCTCGCCTAACGTAAGTTACTCCTTCTACCTTTCCCTCCTTCCCTCCTCCCCCCAGAACTTCCAATTCTTCAAATCCAAATCACCGCATCCTTAACCAAAACCGGGACCTTCCCTTCAGCGGCCTCTTTGACGGCCGCGCCCTTTTCCAAGTCCGATCCGCAATGCGGACATTGTGTTTTTCTCCCTTCGGATGTCGTGTGTGTAAGATTACATGTGGCCTGCTCGGCGTCCCGCGCTTCCGTCATGAAGAGGAGGACTGTGAGGGTGATTCCTAGGAGGACTGTGAGGGTGATTCCTAGGAGGACTGTGAGGGTGATTCCTAGGAGGACTGCGATGATGATGGGGATGAGGATGGAGAGGAAGAGTATGATGTGTTTTTCCATTTTCTCTTTTTCTGGGGCTTTGCCTGGGGATGGTGGGTTTTTTGGTGCTGATGGTTGGGGTGGGGGATTTTGGTCCGGCGCTGTTATTTTGTTTTTGATGGTTGGTGGAGTATGGTGCTAGTTCTTACGGTTTTGTGATTGCTGTGATATGATGAAAGAATGGGGGTTGAATTGGGAGAGAATATGAGAGGATGCTGCAATTCGTGGAGTTTAAGTACTCCCGGGCTAGATCTGGTGTTTTTAAGTGTCGCTTAGTTGGCGAGCTAGTCGAGCCGGAGTTTTGCTTGATGTGACCCCCGCCAGGCCTACGAAGGAATAGTGAGTCATGATAGAATAGAATAGAACAAAAGAATCTGTGATTTTTGCCCCTTGTGGTTTTTAGTGAGGTTGAAGTGATAACTCGGGCATTCTGAAGAATGAGGGAATTATTTTGAAATTAATGGAGGTGGTGTTTTTTACTAGCACTCGCTTAGTTATATTCTGGTGTTGTAGACCTAGGTACTATTTTACGAGTGGTATAGGTACTTCATACAATTCCATCCCTTTGCTCTGAGTATATAGAGTTGTCAAAGATGATTGTGCCACTTCTGCACTTCTTTATTGCCCTTGCTCGATATCGCAGCATCGCTTGATTTCTCTACACCGACAATAAATAGCTCTATAGTTTTTCTTTTCTAAAGTGCGAAAGGACGTTTGAAAATTGTCGAAGGCGAAAGATACGACGAGAATACAGGTATTCATACACAAATTTGTACTGTAGATCCTGGAGCGTTTATGAATATTAAGAATCTCTGTCGTAGTAGCAATTACTTTGTGCCGTTCTATATTAAAAGCCTCGGTACTAAAGCAAGCTACACGCGCTAACACCAAGCATTGCTGTATTGAGACAGGTGAGGCTCAAGCACAACGTTCGGCATCTGGAATTCCATTCCATTCCAGACCCCCCCTCTGGAAGGACTCCATTCCATTTAGTATACCAATGGAAGGAGTCCATTCCAGAGGGGGTATTCAATGGAGTTTTATGGAATTCCAGCTAGAATTTGTCACATGACCCGGATAAATGTGCTCCGCTCCGTGGATTAATAGGAAGTCCCTTAGGCCTGGTTTGCAGGTGGGTAGTCAAATAGCAGGTCACGTGAATAACCCCTCTAGCCGGGCTCGCCAGGTACCTTAGTACGGTACTCCTGTAGAGTGCGCTGAACATATTCGATACTAGTACTCCTCAATATTTATCTAGCTCTATGTACCCCCCCTTCCCCCCCCCCTTCAATCACGTTTTTTAATAGCTCTGGAATTCCAGAGGGTACTCAATGGAAGGAGTCCATTCCATTTCAAGACGCTCTGGAAGGACTCCAGATGGAATGGAGTCTATGGAGTTCCATGGAATATGCTTCCAGACGCCGAACGTTGCTCAAGCAAATAGATAAGACTAAGCAACGGAGAAAAGTTGGACGGGTTAGCGAAAATGGGTTCTCAATGTACCGTATCACTAGTACTTTTCTTGCCCGTCCACCGGGTGTTTGGTTTGCCAATAGCTAAAATTTAACCTTCATTTTTAATAATCTCAAGATTCCCTCTAAAGTTAAAGGGTTAAGAAATCATTTCAAGGGAATTAGATTATTCCAAAAGACCATAATAACTATTAACTAAATACTTCAAACTTCTATTCCTCGGAAAGTGTTAGTATAGGATATCCACAATTGTAAAAGACAAAATATGAATGCTTCGAATCAAGATTACTCGTGATCGCGAATGCCCGCGTGAACTGATAGGATACATCTCCAATAACGGACCCAGCTATCCAGTTCATCTTCAAATCTTCCATGAAGCTTGAGTAGTGCCCAATAATTCCCAAAAGATACATGTGAGCCACGGTGGTTATGTCAATTTTGAACTCGTTAAGATTGCTGCAGCTGGAGTGAAGAAGTTTAGAGGGTAGCTTTGAGTGAATAGCTAGAGAAATAAAGGTTACTTGTTTTGGTCTCTTCACTTAAGTCTTCCAGACGACATTCAATTAACGAGAGAGTGATTACTTGCAGTAGAACCAGTTCTAGTTGGGTATCTGTGTAGCAGAAGAAACGGGCCGTCACACATGCCGTTAGTTTCACATCAGGGGTCCAGATAATTTTCATCAAGCTCCTGCTTATTACTGTACATACCTAATACCTACGGGAACGTCTCAAAAGGCAGGCGGAGGCCCTACATAGGAATATATATGTAGACATAGAAATGCCTCTATCACATGCTTTTCCCTCCATGTGCAGTAAAAAGATGAAAGAGCTTTTGACGAACGATGAGATGATAGACTATGTAGGTATTATAAGACAGGCAATGAGACAATCCGCTCATATTGAAGACTGTCAAATGACTTGTAGTAGTTGTACAGCAACCTCTGTAACTTTCAAAATATGTATATATAGAATAAAAGATCACCCATCTAGGCTAAAATAACAAATCCGAGTCCCAGGATTCAATAATAGGTAAAAGACTAACCGTCGTTGGGGATTAAGCACTTCGTCCGAGTACAACAATAAGACGACTGGGCTGTGTACTGTACCATCTATTTCCAACCCAAACGTCGTCACGCGACACCCTTTCACTATCCGACTTCACAAACAGACCCAGAGGAAAGAATAAACGAAGGCAAATCCCGTACGCGAAAAAAACATTACATGTTACATTTTATATATAGCTAGCCATCCATCTCTTTTTATATATATGTATATACTGTACTGTACGAACCATCTGAGCCTCCACCAACCCTAACCCTAACAAAAAGAAAGATTCTATCATGCATGCTATTATTATGCAAAGGGTATCATCGCGATTCCATTCCACCGAAGAAGAAAAACATGCCAATCGCTCGCTCGCTATGCACATTCCAAGTATACCATTACTGTAGATAAGAAACAAGACGACGAAAAATTCCGAACTTGGAGGTCCTGTTTGTCCAGGAGTATATGAATGCGAAAAAGGGAGGGGAAGGAAAACGCCAGCTACCAATCACCACGTAGGAAAGGAGATAAAAGGGAGGTTGTTTGTGAGGATGGGAAGATGGTGTTAGTACAGAATACAAGAGTGAGAAAAAAGGAGTTTATGAGAAATGTTACAAAGGAAAGACATGATTTAGATAGAAAATGAGAAGAAGAGGAAAAACGTGTGCTAAGAAAAATTAAGTCGTCCCTTCGTGTGTTTTCCTGGCTTGGTCACATCAAACTACCCCGCTCCCCAAGAAGAATACAAAAGCAAACAAAAATAGAAACTTCCCCCAAGAAAGAAAATAACAACAACCGCAACGATGAGAGAGACATGATATGATAAGTTGAAGCGCCAAGAAAATGATGAAATGCAGACAAAAGGGAATATAGTGGTACAAGGTGCTGGACACAAAAAAAGAAGGAAAGTTGTGGTGAAAGAAAGGAAGATAGACCGCAAGGAAAAAAAGAAAGTCGTTGGGCAATAAGCCGTAAACACGAACAACTCAAGTGAGGGCGAGCTGAGGAGAAGAATCAGAACCATTTCGACTTTCCGCTCTTGGCAATCTTCTGAAGGACTTGAGTGCAGTCCGTGAGCATACTGCATCTGCCGCCTATACCAGCGCCCTCGATCACAAGGCGTCTATAGACCAAGTCAATGACCCCGGCTGTTTTGCCCTTGACAGTGGCTCGTTTGTTGATGAGTTCTTCCACACTGAGAGCCAACATGCCGTTGACATAAGTGTTGGCCTTTTGTATAGCTTCCTCCATTGATTGGGAAGGAGAGGTATCTTTGACGACTTGCTGAAAACGATGTCCATATGCCCAGCAGATTAAAGCTGCCATATATAAACTCCAGTAGTTTGTGATGCAGACTATGCCATTGGAATGGCATGAATTTGAAGGCACATCAGACCACTGTGCCAGATTGATAGACAATATGCGGCAAGCATGGTGAACCGCGTGGGCTGCTTTTGCAGACCTTGACCAACTACCCAAATCTATCTGCGCACTGTGGAAACGCTCTGGTGGTGTGACTTTTTGCGAAAATATCCACGTATCGGCAGCAACCGCGAGGAGATCGTGAAGTGGTGTATAGTGTAATGCAAGATAGGTTTGAGCCACAGGAGATGTAGAGAACTCGTTCATAAGATAATCCGCAGGGTAGTCGGATGAAGGTGTATGAAAGTGGCTCAAGTAAGTCGGTGTTTCGCCAAATTGAAGCTGTATCGCATGGGAACTCATTACAATCGACTGAAGAAATGAGGACTGGTAGGGAGGAAATTGCTGAGTAGACGCTCCTGGAGCGAGGAGTTGGAGAGATTGGCTTTTCCACTCCGTATGATCAGAGGCATTCCAGATACTATCCAGGCAAGGAGGATGAAGAAAAGATCCAACTTCACCACTGAATGCTCGTGCACGAAGCTGTTTGTGATAAAGAGCTTGATGGACATCGAACACGAAGCAAGAACTGAGGAGACGTTGTTGAGACTCCCTTTCAACCCATTGCATCCATTCAGTTGAAGCATCTGGCTTCGGGAGCGAGTGGCTATTTTCAATGGAGCCAAATCGTGTTCGTAGATCATCTACAGATGTTGCTTCAACCGGGCTGGTGCAGGTAGACGGGGCTCTGTAGCTCGGATCAGTGCCACTGATTAGCTATTTAATGGTTAGCAGCTATAGAAATGTACAAACATAAGAGGACTTACTCTCATACAAAGATCCTCGAACCGTCTGGATAGTCGAATGGTTGTTTTTCTGCCTCGAAATCGGCTGAAAACTTCCGTAAGAAGGATTGCTTGCATGGTTGCCCGATCCAATTCCAAACGCTGGACAGGGGGTCAGTGTCGGCCTTACACTACCGCGAAAATGATCGATCAAGGAAATGATGGAAATGAGAAGAATGAAAAGAAATAGAAGAGCAAGGAAAGTAGAAGAAGAAGAGAGACAAAAAGAAAGATAGAAAAGAAATCCCCAAAAAGTGTGGCAGGGTAATGACCATTTCCTCCTCGTTATGTGCCCCCAAAGAAATGTGATTTAAGATTCAGTGTTACTTACGCGTTCAATGCTTCCCCGGCAAAACTCGTTCAGTTCGGTTCCTCGGGCCCGAGCCTCTGGTGTGTTGTGGTATTGTGTGCCGATAGCAGCGATCGCGGAGGTAAGGAGGCTGCCTTCCACAGTGTTGTAAGTTGGACGATGAATAAAAGGTAAAAGAGGATGAAAATTCTGCCAGTAACTGTCTATACACAGATCGAGTGAAGGTGTTTGTTGCTCGAGATTCGTAGAGGTGGAGGAGAATACTGCTAATTCATCCTCTCTTGGGGCATTAATGCCAGCCAATCGGGGGTTGGGTATTCGTGAACTGGACGCTGGAAAGGCTTGAGAAATTGGTTTACTATTCGTCGAGAGGGTTGGAGTACCCACTGTTTCCATGTTATACCTCCTGAAAGGACTTGGTACATCTAGGTGCATATGAGTTGTACGAGGGGAGATATGTGCCTCATACTGCTGATCTAAATATGTGTCGAAAGGCGGGCTGTGCAAATCTTGAGGGGTGGACCAATCCAGAGACTGTGACGTAGCTGAGATTGGCCAATCAACTAGGGAGTCGGAACGTCCTCTGGATGTCCATTGTCGTCCAGCTCGAGATCCATCGGAATGGTTAGAATAGGTGCTGTCGGATGCCGAAGAACACCATGGGGAATTGTCCTGCCCAAATGATTGGTGCGGAGGGAAAGGTTCGTCTGGGATCCTCAGAAGAGGCAAACCTGAATTGCTGACAGCAGTGGTATAGTTGGCCGAAAAGGATTCATGCGCATACATGTTTTCAAACCCAGATGAGGGTATAGCTGTATACATGTTTTCGCGGCCAGGTAGATTCGCGGATGTGAAATCTGTACCAGGAGCCAGGGTGTCAACAAAACTCGTAGGCATTCGGTTTGGAATAGGAGAGGTGACTGGGTATGAGTCCATATCTGGTAGCTCTGCCTCTCTTGCACTTCTCTTGTGCGAACTGTTGGACCCCGGGGAGTAGCTTCCAGCCTGAAAAGATTGTGGGGTGATTGTGTTAGTGCTAGACATGGTTTTGTTGGTCTCTCCGCTCATTGAGGTTCGTGGGGTGTTTGAGCTCATTGGAGAACCTTGCTGAGGGTATGCGCGTCCTGGTTCTGTCTTGATTTGTCGTGGTTGGCTCTCGGATGCACTCGAGGAGGCTCTACTTCTTTCCGGATCACCAGATACGTATGCCTTCTCTCCTTGAGTTTCACTATTCCCTGTCAGCCAATTCATAAAAAGGTGACGTTTTCGCTGCTTACTGTCGATGCATGTGTCGCGCAAGCAAGTCCGGTCTGTGGAAGGCCCGTTCACAATTTTCAAATTCACACCCATATGCCGGCTTCTGGTGGCTCAATCGGTGACGTCTGGACGAAGTCAATTGTTAGTAATTTCAATCCCAATGCGAGATTTAGACGTACCTCAGATGTTCTGCTCTAGTAAAAGTCTTCGCTGGTCGGCATATATCGCAGGTGTGTACTGGTACACCTTTCTTTGCTCTGCTAATACGACCAGTGACTGGTGTATACTTGACGGGAATATTTGCATCGCTCTCCGAAGTCCTCGACATCTGAGGTGTTCCTGAGCTACTGCCTTGGCTCGAGCCTACGGTCTGGTAACTGTTCTGGTAGTCCATATTCATGATTTGCTCTGTGACGCTGTTGCGTCGATTTTGATAGGTTGACAGCGAAGACTCGGTGTGATCGTTGGGTACTCGATGGGAACGGCGACGCTTGATGGGATGCTTCCCTTGGTTATTGTTACCTTGGTCTTCTTCTTCGTCATCAGTTGGTGGGGAGGGGACCTCGGTTGATATAGCGATGGAAGGACGAGAGGCGGATTGTTGAGCGGCTTCCCGGGACTTTCTATATGCTTGGGATTGAAGCGGCTCCACATCGACGTCCATTATATCTTTGAGGCTCGACATAGTTGAACTGAATTTGGAAAGGTGGATCGATCCAGGAATATGATTTGCACAGCCGACTAGAATTGGATCTTGTTCAGGGGCCAAAATCTGACGCAGAAGGCTTTGTTTCTACTACCAAGAAAGTTCTGTGGTAAGAGAGTCGCTGGGGTGTGAGGGGTTGTATCGTTAAAAAAGGTACGGAGAGGGGTGTTACTTGGTACTTGGAAACTACCTAGACAGGTGCGCAGTAGATGCACAAAGATAGAACAATTCGCGGGGCATTGCTGATGGTTGCGGTGATGTGTGCAGGAAGAAAAGAAAGACAGTGGTGGACGAAGGAGACAGAGAGAGATGTTTGGCTTTGGATGTGAGATACAGGGTCAAGGAGGGGACCTTGTCAGCCATGTGTAGAAGGCCCCTGAGGGTACGGCACGCACCCGGTCATGTAGGCCAAGCCAGTCCCAAAGTAGAGGAGGGCGTCCTGGATTGCCATAAATAGCGAAAAGGCTGGCCATAATATAAGCGCCCTGATTGTGGTGCCCTTGCCCTGGATGCCACCCCAGCCTGCGTCTGTCTGCGCGTGCATCTGCGTTTACTACAGCTGCTATTATACTGCGATGCGCCGGAAAATGGTAGCAAATGAGCATGCAAGAAGGGTTAGAGACTTAGGAAAATGCGAAGACTTGGGTGATGGGTGGATGGTGGGATGTTGTTTGAGAGTTTGATAGCTGTGCACGGGTACCGAGTACTCTCGTCTGTTTTCCCCAACGGTCGGTTGTCTGTTGTCTCGGCGCAATGCTTAACGAGAGCGACGGGCCCTCCCTTTCTGAATCAAGCATATTACGAAGCGCATGGCGAGTGGAGATGGTGAGCAATGGGCAATTTGTGTCCTGTGACACCACGGGCACTGAGAAGCAAGAGGATTGCGATGATCGCCCGCAACCCCATTTCGCGGGGCATTGGGGGTTTCTCGCTTGTGAACCCCCTGATTTGGGCGAAGGTTGGCCGTCTTCCCCTCTTAGGCGCAGTAGACGCCATACCCGTGCTCACAGAGCCTCCGTCCGATCTTCAATGCACCAACAGACCCGCCAACAATGGCCCTGTAAGGCGTGCCCAGAAAGGGAAAATAGGCGGGCTTGGTGTGGTGAGGGAATCGGCAGCTATACTGTAACTAGCAAGTTGCGAAGGAAGTGGAACCCTGATTGGTAAGGACTGCCGATCCAATGGTCCGTCCGTCTCTTGCAGGTACGGAGTACGAGCGAAATGATCCGCATCAACATTGCCATTTACCATACCGTGGTGCCATGTTGAATGACTGCGAGGAAAGATGACAGAGTGAGCGAAGCTGGAATTCCGGAGGGGTGATACTCCGGGAGGGTTTGCCTTCTCCAACAGTGAGAGCAACACCAAAAGCGCACCGGGCTGGCGGCTGATGCGCCGGCGAAGACTTTTGCAGTTGCGAGAGTGTTTGGAGGAGAGGGTGGAAAAGCGACAGGCGAGTTTATTGACAGGGTAGTGGTCCTTCACCGGCATGGGTAATGAGGGTCTGGTGGAGAATTTCGTGCAGATGGTTGCAGGAGAGGATCAATGACAGGGCCTTGGACAGGGGAGAGGCGCAAACCCAGGTTCATGGCGTCCAGTAACAGCAATGTAACCATCTGCAGTAGGTACCTTAGTGCTGAGTAAAGGCGGGGGTGTTGCACTGAGTTGGCAATGACTTGCACTATTTTTGGAATACTCGAGTATCTGCGCCTCACAAGAAATACTTTTGTGAAATACCCGTTGCAGCCAATATGCACAACATCACACCGAATCACGTCCTGCTGTGGCCTCTATTCTCTCTCCCCAATTTCAGTGCTGCGCACACATAAAATAGATCCTGCACCAGGAGTAGTGAGTGGGATGTAGGTCATCCATCGGCCTTTCTTGGGCTGGTTTTGAGGATATCGGTGTTACTTTCAACCATGGTATTGGTCGTGCCAAACAATTTGGCTTTAACACTCAAAGCATGGGACAGTGAGCAAATAAAGACCAGAAAATCCTTTAGCCTATTGTCCTCGTGAGAATAATAGAGAAAAGCGGCAATAAAAAGAATAAAAAAGTGGTGATTGGAGAAAACTATATATCGAGAGCCTCATTGCTAGAATAGTTGCATGTTCGTAGCGAGTGGTGGATGTCATGAAACTCGGACAATATAGAGTATTGCCTCGAAAAATGAACTCTCAAGTACAGTGGATTCTAGTGATCGACGTCAAAAGAGTGTGTTTGAGCTACTATCGGCGTATAGTTTTAATGAATCTGAGCTTCGAAATCATAAGGCCAGTGACAGTCAGTTGGAATACATTCAAGCTTGGTAGTGAACACTCACACTTTGCGTCATACCAACGACCAATACCACTAGCTATGGTAGCGACAGATGGACTGCGGCTTTCTCAAGTGCCATAGATAACATTTAACCATATCAGGAATTCCGTCCGTTTTTTGGATTCTGTAGGGGTGTACGCCAGCAGTCTGCAGCAAGGCCACCTCGTGGCCTGAACCTTGGCCATTCATTTTCTCTTCCCACCTCAGAGGTTCTCCACATGCACACAATCGTTCGGTGGCACAGGACAAGGTCTTCGTATCCCACAATACCTCCTGGCATTCCTTTCGGTACCTCTGCCGCCTCCGGTAAACAACTCTCAAGATATAGATTGTTGATACGAGATGTCCAAAGTCCTCCTCGTGCTGCAGTTGCTCGACGTTGTGATAGTAGCCACCCCCAGGATTTTTCGTATTCTTTCCAACGTTCCTGCTTGAAGAGTACATACTCGTTTAATCTTGTCCAATTATCTTCAGTGTGTGATGTTGCTGCTATTAGAAGGCAGGACTTCGGATGCCGGTGGAATCCTTCAAGAATCGGTGTCTATACTCGCAACAATACCCCGCCAACAGCGCTTGATGAACTCGCCCCCCCGTTTCAAGTCACCATTATTTCATTGGGCAGCTTCTGTGAAACTTTTGCGGGCGCGAATCCCCTATTGCGTGCAAAATGTCAATCTTCACACATCTGTGACGGGCATATTTTGGGTTTCAGTGTTTAAGCATTCGCCAATAAGTTTGTATGACGGCGAATCGTCCTTGATGATCATACCCCTGATGCTTTGCAGATATCGCGTGTTTCTCCTCAGTTTAAGAATAAACTGTGATTCTGTAACGCCATACTAGGAATGATACTGATAAAGGATGACCAGGGCAGTCAGTAGAGCCAATTTGCTCTTGTTGCAATACCCCAACCGGCTCCATTCATAGTATTGTTAGTTCCTACTCATCAAGGCTGTGCGATCGCACGTCCTGAATTGGTGTTCCAATGTTATCCACTGGGAAACATACCCGGCAGTAATAATGTCGTCTGGTATTTTCCACGAGGTATGCTACTCTGGTGCGACTGCGCAGCCCTTCATTTCTGCAGCTTCCTGGTGCACACGCCGTAGCGGTAATCAAAGTGTTGTGCTTCCTAAAAGCTGGCTCTCCGTCTCGGTAGAGGGGAAGCGGGGGGCACAGTAAACACTCGTGATTTTCAAACTCAAATTCCGGGGAGGTCAGGGAAAATTCCAGCAGTCTGCCATGCCACCCCGTCGAGCTGCACAAAGCCACATCCAACATTGTTCCCCACACAAAGTCTCAGCTGCCGATAAGAAACCAACAGATCGTAACGGACATCATACATAGTCATAGTGTATAGAGGGTACCGACATCAAACACATTCTATAATTGCCAACCCAACTATAATCAAAATGTAGCGCTGGCTAGCCAGAAAATCTTCCGTAGGAGCTGCCACCGGCAAGTGAATTTTCAATGGGGGTATAGCGAGCTTGGAGTCGAGTATAGCCAGTATAATGGATGCCCCACTCTCAACAGAGAGAGCCTAGGATTTCATCCTTCAGGCGAATTGCCGTTACATTTCGCAAGCCGGTAACCTTAGGGACATG
Source organism: Hymenoscyphus albidus (assembly GCA_911693285.1). Classification (NCBI taxonomy): domain Eukaryota; kingdom Fungi; phylum Ascomycota; class Leotiomycetes; order Helotiales; family Helotiaceae; genus Hymenoscyphus; species Hymenoscyphus albidus. The sequence goes on along the minus strand of CAJVRM010000172.1, from coordinate 37,494 downwards.
AACCGAAACCCCCAAGCAACCCCAAGAAAAACATTCTTTCAGATCCGTAGCCCTACCCCGATCCTGAGGATTGTCCCAGCGAACTATACCGTGCCGTTTGGTGATACGACATAGTTTGACAGCAGAGTGCTACAGGGTGTGGTGGCTTGCACTCGCTGCGCCTTCATTTCTGATAAACAATTGACAAGATAAAGCCACGACTCCTAGAAATAACTCTTTCACCCTGCACAAACAAACACCTTTCCTCATTGCATTCGGGGAAGCAAGTTTACCACTTACAAAGACGTGCAGATAAACTATTCAAAATAGATGGTATGGACAAGGACAAGGAAAGGGAAAAAAGATTTTGGCCGATGGATGGCCAACGCCGGGGTAGGGGAAAACGTGCTCGTTCCTGCAGCACAACTCCACAGCGTGACACCCTCTGCTTTTCAGAAGGGAGGCCTCGCGGTAGGCGCATAGGTGGTGTTTGTATGGAAGGTTGGGCTGAGTGAGAATCTTTTGGTGCGGTGCATGCGGACTGGATTTGACAGGATAAGTTCTACTATCTCTTTCCTCTTGGAATTTCCCTCTTCGCCTATTTGGGCTTCGGGCTCGAGGTCAAGAGAAGTCTTGCATCTTCCATTTACCCATTCGAGAACTGTCGGGCTTGATTACGTGAGAGGTGGTGTAGATGCGTGCAAAGCCCGTACATACAGTGACGAACAGCATACTAAGCGAAACAAAATTCTGTCTTCACCATTGCCTTTGCCCATCGTTTCTTTGAATAGAAATCTGACATGGCTTCAGCCAATGACCACTTGGTAGACAACATATACGAGTAGAACGATGATCATGATTTCCGGCGATGTTGCTGATACTGGACTAGTCCGTGCTAGCGTTAGCGCTGTGATGGCCCCTAGGTTGCTGACGTGGAAAAAGGTTGGTTTTCGCTTCTTGAGGTGCTTCGCGCCGGGCCGCAACTAAATTTAAACAACACCTCTCCACTTCCCACGTTGAGGTACCTTCTCTCACGCGCCGCTCCAGTTTTTATTCTATTCCGATGTCTGGTATCCCCTTATCGATTGGCAGTGCCGGATGATGTGCCCCGGAAGTTTGGAATAGGATGACCGTTGCATTGTGACGTATAAGTCTTTTTTTGGTTTGCAACTACCTCATGCAATAGTTCGGTTGTTATGTGTACAAGTTTGGTATATTTGAAGCCCTCGATAAAGCTTGATAAGATTTTGAGGATCCCGCCTTTTGGGTTTTCTGGCGAATTCTTGATCGGGAGTATTTCATCCATCGGAGATGCCGTAGTGCGCTTCATCGTTGTCAATTCCCCTTTGCTGATGGAAAGTTTGGATAGCTACGAGGGAAAGAGGATAGACAATCGTAGAAACGTGGTGGCGGAGCGGGGCGGAACAGTAATGATCCGGAGAGCTGGAAGATATAATTGACGAACTGGCATTACGTGATATTGCATCGCGTCCTATCCAGCTGAATGTGTTGTATCCAATATCTAACATTTGCCATGGCGAAACGTGGACGTGGGCGGTTTGAAGGTGTGGTGTTGAAATGATACTCGAGTACGAGACGAGTTCTCGTACTCGCATTGCACTACACAAAGTACCCGTACCGCTATGGCCGGGGTCCCAATACACTGACGCCCCGGCGTCAGTTTAGAGCTGACTAAGCGCGGGTTTTCACGCCCCCCCACCATCCACGAACACTCTACTTATACCTATAATTAATACATGCTTAACAAAATAACATATAATAAATCCTACAATATATATCGCTCCGAGTCTCGCGCATACTCCTCCTCAAGTCTAGCCCATATATCCCTACTCCTATTCTCAGTATTCCTATTCCTATTCCTAATAAACTCTGATTCAAGCATATTATACTCATCTTGCTCCTTCTTTTCCTCGTTATCTAGCCATGCTATAATCTCCTCATTTGTCCAGTCAGCTTTATTTGTAATAATAGTACCTGTAAGATCACGCCGCTCCCTAGGCATATAAAATACCTGCTCTTTTAAAATTTTCGGCCTTGGTGTTTTCCATTTTCGGGCCTTACGATATTCTGCTGGCCGTATAGTAGGATGCTGGGCTAGCCAGGCTGTTTTTTCAGCTAGGTAGGCCAGAATTAAGACTTCTGGCCGATCTGGTGAAAGCTGCTTAGGTACAGTTGGTGCTAGAGATGCTAAAGGTGCTGATGCTAGAGGTGCTGAAGGTGCTGTAGGTGATATGGATAATGTGGGTGATGTGGGCACTGTATCTAATTCAAGGAGAATCTGGCTTTGAGCAGCAATTGATGCTTGTAATTTCAACGGGCAGCTACAGCTACTCATTGTGTGGCCTTGCCTGTGGCATGCAGAGCATTTAGGTAATTGCTTTGCTTTTTTCTCCCCTTTTGAGAGAATGCGGCCTGTGTGAGCAACCTCTGCGTTTGCTATACGCTGTCTACCAGCCCATAGAGGGTTAAGTAGTGGCTGTATAGTGCTTTTACGGTCCCAGTACCAGTGCTCATGAAAGTCTGATGGAGTAAGCCCAGTAGTGTCCTTCTTTATCTCGCATATATTGTGAGAGGCCAGACCTCGAACAACTCAAAGGTGTGGGTTCAATATTCAATTAAGAACTACGTGGTCTGTAAATACATGTTCCTCCTCTACTCTTATACTAAATGTAGCATTTCCATTGCATTCAACACTGTTCCATAGTATTACCAATCTTCTGCGTCATAGCATTCTATCTTATTCCATGGCGTTCCAGAGGCGGGGTCGCTTAGCTTAGCGAGGGCTCTAGGCCCGAGCCCCACTATAGGTTCTAACCCTCACATATATGTGCACAAGGCAAGCCCATTGCCCGGGTAAAAGCACCAGTACAGGGCAGTAGTGGCCGAGAAACAGTCTCTTGATGTCGTTGTACAAGTCGTAGTGCATACCAAGTGACTACCCCAAAACAGCCTTGATATAGCTTCTTGTCTATATCAAGTGGTGCGCGGTCCTGTAACATACTTATACGAGTTGATACAGCTGTAATTTGGTTGATTACAGCTGCTTCAATAAGTAGCCATGATGAATAGAGGTCCCCCTTGGTTTTTTTGCCCCCTAGGTAGCGCTTAATATATGCATGAGCTCCTTCAGCACGGGAGGTTACTCGTATACCGAAGTGTAAGTATTGATTTGTCCAAGCCTCAACTAAACGCTCCTTTTGACCAGGTTTTAGCCACTCGTTTTGTAGGTATGCCACACACTGTTGAGTCTTAGGGTTTGAGTATTGAGTCTGAAACTCAAGCCAGCGCTTATCAAATTGCTCAATTGTCTGTGCTTGAATAACTATACGCCAGGCAGCCTCAAAAGCCTTCCAATCCTCTTCCCCGACTACATTCTTACATTTAGCAAGTACACATTGGTTTACATGCCAAATACAGAGTAGTGTAGGGGCGTGCGGAAACACCTCTTCTGACGCATTCTTTTGAGCCTGGTCACCGTCTATAACTATAGCTCCAGGGTTAATTCCAAGCTCTTGAAAACATTGGAATCCCCATATAAAGTCTTCCTGTGTTTCACCGGGAAGGAAGCAAAATCCAATTGAGAACGTTAATCCAGAGCTTGTAACACCTATGAATACTTAGTATTATAAGCGTACAAATAAGTCAAAAGCGGTACTTACCAATCATATGTAAGAGTGGCATCTGAAACTTATTTGTCTTATATGTATTATCAACTAATACAACATCTTGATTAGTCTGTGCAAGCTGAATTGACTGTGGATATGCAATGAAGAGGTGTTGTGTCCGGTTCTCTGACGTGACATTGATTTTGAAGTGTATTTTGTTATCTGTAAGGTGCTGAATAAGGGCGTCGTTTGGAGAGAGTCCATGTCTTTGCTCTCTTTTAAAAGAGGCATTCAGGTTATATATGTCGTACGGTTGAAGTGGGGTAGTAGTTATCTGGCGAAGGTATGTAATTGCTTGGCTTGGCTTAATCCCTAAATATATATTAGACTTAAATTATTTCAAGTTACTTTCTATCTTACCTGCATTGTGTAAAGATCTAGCCTGATTTATCTCTGCTTGTGCTAGCTTCCGGTGTGCTGGATGAGAGCTAACTGATTGACTTGGAAGGTGGTTATGTAGACTATACTCTACGCCAGGCCTATAGCGTAACTCCCATTGAGAATTTATACATTCAAGCGCTACTATTGAGAACTGGCAGCCAGTTTTTCGAGTAGTTGTCTGTCGCTTACGTGCTTGTAAATGCTGTTGCGGATGTTTTTCGGATGGTGGTAGGCCGTAACGGTCGCAATTATACGTGATCTTCGTCCTAGGACCGCCATGGATCTTTGTTGACCGTCCAATACGAAAAGCATAGCAATGATGTGCTGCCCAGGCTTGAATTGAAGTATATAGCTCTTCTTTAGAGCTATATATAGCCTCTGGAGGCAGTGGCATAGACGTATGAGGGGTGGCATCTGCTGACGCTGGCTCAAGTGGTTGCTCAGGTGAATGTAAGGGCAGTGGCGACAGCGAGAGTTGAACGTCCATTTTCGCTATGTAGCTATGTCAGGCGTGCATTGATTACAGTCCAAAGTACAGTGCTGGTAGATGTAAATGCGACGCGCGCGCATTTCGGTGGTGGGGGGGCGTGAAAACCCGCGCTTAGTCAGCTCTAAACTGACGCCGGGGCGTCAGTGTATTGGGACCCGGGGCGGCTGGTGGCGGCAAGAGACGGGGTCACGGGGAAAATCCAACTGAGACAGGAAGGAGGGGCACACTTTGAACCCCCACCACTGGATTAGGTGGTGCAGGTGGTAGAACGGTAGAACATAGAGTGCTCAGGCATGTCTCTTCGTTGTATCAGCAGACTGCCAATTTTCACCAGCATCAATCGACGTCAACTTCTGCGCTGTACCTCAATCCCCTCTTTAACAAGATATCAGGCTTCTCCTAGAACCTGCAAACAATTTTCTGTACCCTCCTCTCGCAACTACCTCGCGAAGTCCATCCAAGCACATCAAGCCCAAAAGATGGCTCCCCAGCTAGACGGTTTCTTCAAACAAGTCGACGATCTCTCAGGCCACTTCATCGATCGTCTTCGAAAAGCAGTCGCTATTCCTTCCATCTCCGCTGAGGATGAACGCCGTCCAGATGTCGTGCGAATGGGAAAGTGGCTTGCAGATGAATTGACAGCACTGGGAGCTGAGGTCGAGCAGAGACCACTTGGACCGCAACCACACAAGGAATATCTTGAACTCCCTCCGGTTGTTATTGCTCGATATGGAAATGATAAGAACAAGAGAACAATCTTGGTTTACGGACATTACGATGTTCAGCCCGCTGGGAAGGAAGATGGCTGGGCTACTGAGCCATTCGAGTTAACGATTGATGACAAGGGGAGAATGTTTGGTAGAGGAAGCACGGATGATAAGGGGCCTGTTTTGGGATGGCTCAATGCGATTGAGGCTCATCAGAAGGCTGGTGTTGACTTCCCCGTCAACCTACTAATGTGCTTTGAGGGTATGGAGGAGTATGGATCGGAAGGCTTGGATGACTTCATCAAAGCCGAGGCCATCAACTACTTCAAAGACGCAGATGCCGTCTGCATCTCAGATAACTACTGGCTTGGTACCGAGAAGCCTTGCCTGACATATGGTCTTAGAGGCTGCAGTTATTACTCTATAGAAATATCCGGACCAGGCGCAGATCTCCACAGCGGTGTGTTTGGAGGTACAGCTCAGGAGCCTATGACCGATTTGGTTCGAGTCCTCGGAAGCTTGGTTGATACCAATGGCAAGATCCAAATTCCAGGTTTGGCCGAGCTTGTTGCCCCTCTTACCGAGGAAGAAAAGGGTCTCTATGGTGACATTGCTTTCACCATGGACAACATCTACGAATCCTTGGGCAGTAAGACCACAATCCACGAGACTAAGGAGAATACTCTCATGGCTCGTTGGCGCTACCCTTCACTCTCAATTCACGGCGTTGAGGGTGCTTTCTCACAACCAGGTGCCAAAACCGTGATTCCAGCAAAGGTCATTGGTAAATTCTCAATCCGAACGGTACCAAACATGGAACCCGATGATGTCGATCGCTTAGTATTCAAGTATGTCAAAGAGCAATTCGAGAAACTTGGTAGCAAAAACAAACTCAATGTTTACCTTCAACACGCGGGCAAGTGGTGGGTCGCTAGTCCAAAACACTGGAACTTTAGTGCTGCAGCTAAGGCGGCGGAGAGAGTTTGGGGTGTCAAGCCCGATTTGACTAGAGAAGGTGGCAGGTAAGTGACATAACACGCTTAAGACATTGCTGGAATAGCCTGATCACTAACACTTCATTAGCATTCCCGTGACCTTGACTTTTGAGCAAGCAACGGGCAAGAATGTGCTTTTACTTCCTATGGGTAGCTCTACTGATGGTGCGCACTCGATCAACGAGAAGCTTGATGAGAAGAATTACATTGAGGGTATCAAGTTGTTAGGTGCATATTTGCACTACGTTGCTGAAGAGCCAATGGTCTCATAATTGGCAGACTGAGAGTGGCGATATACCGTAACATTATGGGAAAGTTATTGGTAATGAACTAAAATACCACTAAAATAAAATCTCACTTCATCAACTCGTTGAGACTTAAGTGCCACCAGTGAACAGTACTTTTGCTATACAGATTTCGGTGCATGCATTTAGAAACAAACCATAATCAATGGGGGCCTCGGCTAAGCGGCTCGGTAGGTAGGAAGAGTAACTGCCTCTTTGGCTCGGAATACGTACTCGGAATGTACCATGGAGAGAGATTTGGTCTCTTTACGAATGCCAACTTGTGCTGTAGCGAGTACAACGATTGTCTAGCTCGTATATCGAATATAAAGTAAATGCTACTCCAAATATACCTAGTAATCTAGCTTTGTTCGTAATATACTATATAAACTTAAAGGGACAAAAGAACCGTATTAGTTATCTATATTACATATTCGCTTATTTAATCTATCTATACGAGTAGTACCTAGTCCATGTATCTTTACATATGAATTATAGAAACCCCACTTTAGAGACGTTAGATTTAATAGAGAAGTAGATATTCTTAAAAAGTATTACTTAGAATATTTTCTAAATAATATTAAACTTGGGATATAAATAGTACTTAAGTATACCCTTTTAATATAGTATACCTAGTCTAGTCCTCGAGGTAAACTTTGACCTAGGTGTACAAGAATTTCACCCTGTATAGATACTCTACCATACTAAACACGCCCTAGTAAACTCAATTTTTCTTATGCCTACAGAGTACTTCAATGACGAAGTCGGTACTTGTACACTCCACTAATCTCAAACTCCCAAGCGTTTCTCGTATTCGGATACGTATTACATATACTCTTTTCGCAAACTTAGAAGTCAGAAAGTATAGTTATATTATTAGCGCTAGCTATCCTTACCTACTGTTCTGGGCAGCATCATATACCTATATATAAGCTCTAGCTAGTCTATCGTCTGGATTTAAAGACTCATCTTATACCCAACGAAACCGAGCACTTCTATATTATCACGTGATCAGTATTGTGTGGGTAGGTCCATTAAGGTTGCCTGGTATTGCAATAACTCACTGTCCTAAAAGATACCCATTCTTGCTCTTAAAAGTTGCTCCTATCCTCTCACTACGACACTCGTAAGAGTTGACCTCCGTGCCTTTGAAATCCCACTAACCTCTCTCCAGACACCTCATATACAACCAGCACCCTTCCACACCCAACCCCAAGTCCAACCACCAAACCTCCAACCCTCCATATATATCCACATACCACCATCACAATGAAATTCCCTTTCTCCAGTAGCATCCTCCTTCTTACCTACGCCACAAGCATCTCCTGCGTCCCCACCTTCTGCGAGACATCCGGAACAGGTCTCCCACCAGGAGCCTCCTGCGACCCAGCGACGAACGATGTCTTCTGCTGCAACCCGACCGCGAAGACGGCTCAGTTTAGTACGCCGAGGGATTGTGTCGAGTTGTCGGTTAAATATGGGAATAGCAATTTGGCGATTTCGTGTAGTATGTCGACGGGGAGGGTTAATTGTTGTAAGAAGTGAGAAGTAAGAAGTAGAGTTTTGGTTTTGGGGTGGGAGAGAGGATGGGGATGGGGATGGGGATGGGATGGGATTGGGGGTATTGTTGAGGGTGGGAAATGAATGAATTGAATGAATTGGTAGATGATGTGTGTTGTGGTGATTTTGTTGGTTGGTTGGTTAGGAAGGTGAGGTTCTGGTTGTGAAACTGTACTCTAACTAGTGTTTTTAAAGCAAAACGGTAGAAACGTAGAACCAGTGTGTGGATTATATCTCTCAGTCCCTTTCATTAACTTAATACACACTTGAAAACAGATCAATCTCAATTACATTGTAGCAATGTTCACAAACCTTGATCCTTTTCATTAGATGTCCAGAATATCTATTCAAACACCTACTTAAACCACAATAAGCAAACTACAAAATAAAAACCAGATTCTCTACCTAGTAGAAGTCAAACACTTACTCATTTTTTCACATCTTCGTATCTATATATATACTAATTTCCTTAAAGAAATCTCCACCCCACCTCCCCCCACCCCACAAAACTCTCTACCAACCAAAAAAGGTAATTAAAAGTTCAAACCTCTTTTTCTTCCCATTAACCCAAGTTACATCAAAACACCAAACCATCCCTTTCATTCAAAACAACAAAACCAGTTTAGTAAAGTACAAAGTACAATTTCCTTGCATTCCCAGAATATCTAGATCCCTTTTAACAAACACAAACACAAACGGATGCTTCTAGCCTTCTACACGAAAATGGACATATCATATCTGCAATCTAGATATTTGTTTTCAAGGAGGTAGTCATGTCCTGAATATGAGTATACTGTACTAAAGGTATTATCTTTTATATTACAGTACCACGAAATTACTTCACATCTTCACATCTTCACATCTGTACATCGTCATGTCTTCATGTCGAGCGATAGGTTTAGAATATTGTACAATGTCATTCCATCATCGATGCGTGACGGATACCAATAATCTTGATATTTCAGTAGCACGCATATTACTCGTTTCGTCTGGGATCTCAACGCCTGTGCGCCCCTATAAGTTGAAGTCATAAAGCTCATAAAACCCGTGCTAATGTACCGTACTTTTTGCAACCCCAAAATGTCCCTCAAAATCACAATTCATCTTCCTCATCGTCATCGTCATCGTCGTCCTCACCACCCCCTTCCCCATCCTCATCTTCCTCCTCACTACTCGTCCCAGAACCCTCACTCTCCCCCTCACTACCAGGATCGTAATCTTCCTCATCCTCATCTTCTTCATCCATCGCAGCCTGTTCAGCCTCCGCGGCGGCTTTTTCCAACTCTCCTGCTTCCGCATTACCGACCACGTTTCCCTCCTCGTCCTTCACAACATTGACATTCAACCTCTTGGCCTTCCTCTGCTCAGCCATACTCTTGTCCTGTAGTCCATGGCGTTTAATGAACGTATCGATTCCATCAAAGTCAACTTGGTCGAGCATACTGAATTCGAATTCCTCTTGGCTGTCTTCTACGGTTCCGTCCGCGGTGGAGGAACTCATATCAACTTCGATGTTGAGGTTGAATGTGCGTTGCAGGACGTTTGTGTAGCTCACTGCTTGGATACGTTCATGTGGCAGGAATTGAAGGGGTTTCTTGAAGGCCCAGAGAATTCCTACGGGAAGGAAGAAGAGGTATCCATCCTTTGAACCGCGGAATGCCTTGACAAACACGGCCTTTTCACCCGGTCTATGAGGTTGTCTCTGTTCTGAAGAGAATAATTTCGAGTCTGCTTGTATGATTTTTAGATTCGATCGTCCGACGGCCTTTAATCGTGTAGATATTACCCAATCGAAGAGAGACTTGTAATCATCTGATACTGTTAATGCGGCTGTTGCTTCTGAACCACCGATTGTGCCTGCTTTGGGTGCGCTGTCGGCGATTGTGAAGACGAGGGGTTCGACAGCGGGAGAGCTGCCCGAGGACGGCTTTGAAGGTGTGATGTTTGAAGATCGAAGGAAGAAGACGTAATTATACTGTTTCTGGGTCTTTTCAGGGACTGGGAGACAGAATGCGTATTCTTGATTTCAGCAATTAGCATACATCCTTTAAAAGTAAAGGCAAAGACTAAGGATCATACCAATATCCTTCCATACATAGCTTATGCCCTCAACTGGTTCTGGGGAATTTGGCAGACGAGCGTATAGGTGTGTAGATGTGAAACATAAAGTATATTTTTTGCGCTGGGGAACGACTACAGATATTTCTTTGATTTCTAGCAGAACTTTATCACTGCTCGTCGCTGGGGCGATTCCATTGGACGTGCCATTTGCCGCTGGTCTTGATGCGATTCCCTCATCTAAACGACGTTTTTTGGATGCGGGTTCTGAGGATGCCGAATTAAGGCTGGATACGTAAATGGAAATTTGATTGAATAATTCGATATAGTTATCTCCCACTGCAGAAAAGAAGAAGTTAATTTCCGCTTTGCTTGAAATATGCATACTTCTGCGCCTGAAGATGTTGCGACAAGGCTGGAGATATAGTAGACTTACCTGCTGCGAGTCGAATGGCTTGTCGAAGATCTGGTCGGCTTTGAAAAGCCTCGTCCAGAGTCTTTTCATCTAATTTAGATACCATGTTGATGTTGTGGAGATTGGTAAATCTAGAGTTTGAGGATGGCTTGCTTTCTAACTTTAGACCGTTCAAGTTGGTAGACGCGATCGTTCCACGCGCTCGGGCTCCCGACCAGAACCCCTGAAATCTTTGGTGAAGTCAGCCTCGTCATTGGAGGGTGGTTCCACGCGAACACACACTATCAAAAGCCGTTATACCAAAAGTCTGGCACAACTTGATTCATTGTCCTATTCTACCTAGTTTAATAAGGAGTGAAAAGCATCAATTATTCCAAACCATCCGTATAGTTAATTTAGTTGTGTGAGGTCCCTAGGATAATATTATTAGAACTCAGGCGTGTACAGAGTAATGCCCGCCTCTCTTACCAACTTGAAACCACAAAGGAACCCGAGCAGGTTCTTAAATATGACTCGGAAATACGATATTGTGTTTGCTTCTGTGGTCCAGAATTTCATATTTAAATTTAGGTCAAAATAATATTGTCAACAATCATATTCGATCGTAGCTACTACTAGTAGAGCTACCTTGAAGAATTCTAGGAATTCAGGTACTGCATGAACTTCCAAGTTTGTGTCTCTAACACTTTTAAATTGGTCTAATATACTCTCGTGAAATATTCCTCAATCTTTCACTCACTTCGTAGTCTATCTGATCGACGATACGAAGCGATATGCACAGTACACTCCTCAGTATAAGCAGTCCAAGAGATATACTATTGAGAAAGACCGATCTCTTGTGATATACAGTTCTAACTATGGCTGTGCTGAAAACTCCCAATAACAACATCCCCCATGAAACCACAGAAGAAAACGAGACTTCGTAGTACTGTAAAGCTATGTGAACCTCAATCCAACCCCAATTGCAACAATAATGCGTACACCGGTCGAGTTCGGGGCCTACTGTAAAGCCCAAAATGATCAACTTCTAAACGCCAAACTCCAAGCTCCACCTCAAAAATCAATATAATACCCTTGCTTAACCTACAACAGCGGCCAGAATTACAATTGTGAGAATAACGGCTAGAATCAAAAGTAAACAGCAAGCCTTGGATCTTGCGTTCTTCTGGTATCTTGCAGCACTTCTCAACTCACGATCTGCACCTTGAGTATCGTTTCGGGTATTCTCGACGTTACTTGCTATATCGTCAAGCATCTCACCCTGTTCTGTAACGATATGCGCTACATCTCGGAATAGTTCATTCAGCTCTGTGACGCCTTGCTCAATATTCCGGATCTCCGCCTCTCGTTCTACAATCAGCGAATCTTGGAAATCCACCTCATCTTGGGAGGCGAGTCGCAATTGTTCTTGCGCTTGCTGCTGTCCAAATGGACTCGTGCCTTCGGTCCCAGGAGATTGTGATTCTTCCAATGCGCTCCGTGCTGCCGTTGCAGATGTGCGTTGCTTTTCGAGTGCTAATCGCTGAACTGACTGGAATTCTTGGAGATTGTTTTGGAATTCTCGGGCGAGCTTCTGCTGAGTGTATTTCTGCGATGGCTGCACCCAGATTAGCATGTTTCTCCAGAAACCAAATAAGCATGTACATACGCTAACATCCTCCCAAGACTGGATCTTCTTCACGCCCTCCCCAACTTCCTTAAAGGTATCTTTGGATTCCTCCAAAAGATCGTGCACTCTTTCCCGCACCCTCTCTGTATCTCGCTTCGTGCCTAGAAGGGCTATCTCGTTGGAAAGTCTCGAGATATTGCCCGTCAATGTGAAGAGTTTGGTCATGAGTTCTTGCGACAGGCGTTGAAACTCAGGATCATCGGAGTATTGAGGGTCGTCCTGCCGTCGCATGGTAGTCGGCTGCGACTCTAACGAGGAAAGTTGATCGAAGGACATACTGACGGTCTTTGGCTGAATGCGCTGTACGGGGATCAATGTTCTGGGGGAAGTTGGTTATGAGGAGTCTTGTTGCCTGTTGATGAGGCGGGTGATGGGGTTTTAAACTGACGTACTCACGGCGAGGCGGGCATGATCCTGGAAGGCTTGGCGCTGTACAGTACCTGGGAGCCTTGGCCTGGCGGCCTTTTATTTTGATTTGGTGAATGTCAACACCATAAATTTGCGCCCGACAGTCCAACCAAAATCCAGGACATGGCAACTGCCATTTGATTCCTATACTACGCACAACCCCTCTCCGAAGTCATTACCGCTTTCCCAATACGGCCATATCCTCCCGTATCCCACGATGGCGACCTCACCCCGAGTGCGTCCTTACAAGGACTACCTTACGCCTGCATTGCATAGAAGATTCGCAATGGCGACTGCAACGTTATTTGGCCTCTGTTATGTGGAATCTGTTCTGATAGCGGAGTGGAATTCTCGTAAGTGCCAGATCACTGGGGCGCGCGTCATAATCTAACGTGTTTGGCAGTTTTCTGGAGTTGGTTTCCATTTGGACGAGCTGGAATTCGAACGGGCCTTCTCTTCATACCTGCGTTTATGATATTTATTCTTCGAGTTGCCCAGCTTCACGTCGGGCTGCGGACGTCATTCTCGGCCTGGGAGACTTTCAGAAGTTTCGCGCGCAGATTTGATATTATTCAGACCTTGGGATGGTATTTTCTCTCGGCGTATTTGTTCAGCGAAATCTATGTCTGGTCAGCATCAAAGGATGCCGACCTCAACCGAATTAAACTCCAGCACAGAACTGATCGTCCTATCATCAATGAGAAGCCTATATACTTGACCAGCTTTCTTTACTTCTTGGCGGCCATTCAATCCGGGGTTCATCTATTTTACGATTACGACCGAATTGATATGCCTGTTACAAAAACGAAGCCCATAGGCTCTCCAGAGCAACTTTCACACCTTATAGTCCCCCCGGCTACGCAGCTCAAATCGAAGATTCCAAGTATACTGATCAGCTGCTTGACACGAACCTTGGTTATCATGCCTTTCTTTCCATTTCTGTACAACTACACGGTACGGAAGTTCGCTTACACCTTCACTCGCTCATGGGCCAAAATATTCTGGAACTTGCCCAAGTCAAGCGCTCTTCCTACCACTGGTCCGTGGCACTGGACTGTTATGTTGAGAACATTTACATCAGGTTTCTTGCTATTGATGCTCTGGGAGGTTGGAAATGCTGCCTTTTCAGCATATGTTGCCCAGGAACCTCTAAAGAACGATAGACCGATTACATATGAATCACGAGACCCCAACGGGAGCTTGCTGACTGGATTGAAAGGCGTAAAGCTTCAAACTAGAGTAAGTGCCCAAATCTGGCCCCTTTGAACCTATATCTGACAATTCAAAGGCATTCGCATTTTGGGAGCTCGTATACATAGCGCAGCGCTTTGAAGGCCGGCGAAAGAATATTTATGAAGATATTGACAGAACTGGAGGTTCAACCTGGTCTCAAATTCTTTCTGCCTGTCTAGACGTCATTAAAGGAATGGACTCGCGCATAGCTGAATACCAAAGTCCTACAGCCTCTGCCTCGGATAAAAATTTAGGGTTCAAAGACTCCGCTACTTCAACGGAATCAGAGCCCCTTCCGCGGATGGTTGCACCTTTACAAGATGGCCTCAGACAAGCGGGAGACATCTTTAGTCAGAGCCCACCACCGAGGAAAGAAAGCCAACGTTCCGTGGAAGCTCTAGGTCGGTTTGCGAAGAGACACGGACAATCACCAAATGAAGGCCTATCATTAAAGTCCAAGGCACTCCTTTCCAAGGCGGAAAGCTCCGTCCTAAGTGAAAGGCAAAAGCAGGCACTCTCTGCTCAAGGCTTAGCAGGTTTATTTAAAGAGCAAATAACCTGGATTCTTCAGAGCAGACTTGGTTGGCCTTTTAGACAAGAGTACAGGAGGAGGATTGCTGCAGTTGTGCTGGGCAATCCATACGGTGATGTTGGTATTATCGTTGATGCCGTGGACGCCCTGTCGAGATTTGCAGTCTGCAGTTTGACGGAAGACAAAATTGGCCATGTTCAAAAAGATTTGAGGACTATTATATTAACCTTCACCAACGCCATTGAGGGGTTAGAGGCGTTCCAAAGGTCGGTTGGATTGCACTGGACGGATGTAGAGGGAAAGCAGGAAAGCCCAGAAGTTGATACTATCTTGGCGGCATTGAGAGGTGGTCTAGGTGCACTGATCGCGACTTTCGGTGACTACGCTGATGGCTTGAAGTTGGGCTTAAGCGATATGAGGAGAGTGAGAGAAGCAGCTGGTGTTCCAGCCAAAATTTCTAGAAAGATATAAGGTGGATGAATCTTGAAGACAGGCTACATCTATGTAAGAGTAGCGTTACTGTATAATTAGTCAAGAAAATCCTATCATATGTGAATTCTAAGCTTGTTTGTTTGATTTCTTCCGATCTTTCTAATGTACAAACCAAAATGCTATGCTGGATGCTACGGCGGGGATTCAGCTGGTACAAGAAAAACGGAAGTATCGTTTGCCGCCCTGCTTTGCTGTTCCTATTGCAATATTCTATCAAAAACTAAACTTTAATTCTCAAATTCGGTTAATACTGCTTGATTTAATCTAGAAAGGGATTCCCTACCGAGTTGTTGTGGCACAAAGCAAAGCGGAGCCGATAACGGCATGCCCCTTTTTGTAAAGCTACAACGTCACTCGGCATACCGCGGCAATGGAGGGGCAATGGAGGGGCAATGGACCCACACCAGCTCCAGCTACCACCTGCACCTATGGGTACTTATTGAGCGTGAGGGCCATCGTACGATTTCAGTTTGCTCTTTTGGGTACTTCCTCTTTTAATAAACTTCTTTCCTTTCCCATATTTTGCTTTGCTCTCGCTCCAACTGACATTTGACTTTGACCAATTGCTCTCTTCTCACTACGCGAGTATGTCTTCCTCACTCATTGCTTCCGCAGCGCTGAAGGCTCGCGTCCGCCGACCTTCTATGCTGAAAAAGCTTGCTCGTGCGGAGGACTTAATACCTCTTTTCCCGAATGGGGCGTATATTGGTTGGTCTGGATTTACGGGTGTTGGTTACCCTAAGTATGCCTCCTTCTCATTCAACTACATCATATATACTTATCACGTAACTAGGAAAATTCCCACAATGCTTGCGAACCATGTGGAGAAAAATAACCTTCAAGGCAAACTGAAGTACTCACTGTTCGTGGGCGCTAGTTCCGGCGCGGAAACGGAGAATCGGTGGGCGGATTTGAATATGATTGAGAGACGAAGTCCCCATCAGGTTGGCAAGAGTATTGCTAAGGGGATCAATAATGGGAATATTCATTTCTTTGATAAGCATTTGAGCATGTTTCCGGTGGATTTAGTATATGTGAGTCTTACCTATAATTTTGACGAGGGAGGGGTTGAGATGCAGCAAGTAAACGGGGGGAAGAGGTAGCTGATTGATATGTCACAGGGATTTTATACCAAGGATCGTCCGAAAAATAAGTTGGATGTTGTTATTGTTGAGGCTACGGCTATCACTGAGGATGGAGGAATTGTACCCGGTGCTTCGGTTGGGGCCTCGCCTGAGCTGATTCAGATGGCGGATAAGGTACGTGGTTATTCCATTTTATTAGACAATCTACAGTATGAAGAGATGGAAGTAAAGATTAATCCAATGAATCTACGAATTGAAGCAGATCGTACCCACTCAGTCCAGATTCAGGCTCGAAGAGTCGCTTCTGGAAACGCGACTGAGTCTTGCCCCATGGAATTAGTATTCAAAAGAGCAACTTGTCATAGACTTGTGCAACTGATGGGCAGTTACCTATTGAAGAGCTTTGTGGGACAACCATGCCGTCTGGGGAGAAAATAAAACTACATAGTTGCAAGAATTTTGACGGATTTGCTAACCATTCATTAGATTATTATCGAAGTCAACACTTCTATGCCCTCATTCGAAGGTCTTCACGACATCACTATGACACAAGTACCCCCTCACCGAAAACCATACTTGATAATGGCTCCCGAAGATCGCATCGGTACCACTTCTATCCCAGTTGACCCCGACAAGGTTGTGGCAATTATCGAATCAGACTATCAAGACCAAACACAACCAAACTCCGCAGAAGACGACACATCCAGAGCCATTGCCCGCCACCTGATCGAATTCCTGGAGCACGAAGTGGCACATGGCCGTCTACCAAGACATCTGCTACCCCTTCAATCCGGAATTGGAAATATCGCAAATGCAGTCATTGGCGGACTTTCAGAATCCAAATTTGAGCATCTCAAAGTTTGGACCGAAGTCCTTCAAGATACCTTCCTGGACCTCTTCGACTCTGGCCGTCTAGACTTTGCAACTGCTACTTCTATGCGTTTCTCGCCAGACGGATTCAAGCGCTTCTATGATGGATGGGAACAATACCACAACAAACTACTTCTTCGTTCTCAACAAGTCTCAAATTCCCCCGAAATAATTAGACGACTTGGAGTTATTGGAATGAACACGCCGGTTGAAGTAGATATCTACGCCCACGCCAACTCAACCTGCGTTATGGGTAGTCGAATGCTCAACGGCCTTGGCGGCTCAGCAGATTTCCTCCGTTCCTCAAAATACAGCATTATGCATACCCCCTCCACCCGCCCCTCAAAGACCGATCCTTTGGGCGTCTCATGTATTGTCCCAATGTGTACACACGTCGACCAAACCGAGCACGATCTCGATGTCGTCGTCACCGAACAGGGTCTTGCGGACGTACGAGGATTGAGTCCTAGAGAGAGGGCCAAGGTCATCATTGAGAAGTGTGCACATCCGGAGTATCGACCCATTCTTCGGGATTACTTTGCCAAGGCGGAGTTTGAGTGTATGAAGCGTGGATGGGGACATGAGCCACATTTATTGTGGAATAGTTTTGATATGCATAAGGCGTTTGATCTGGAGGGGAGTATGAGGAAGATCAAGACTTGGGGCTGATTCGGTGGGGTTTTCAGGTGCTGATTTCGAGATAATTAAGCGTGGTGGTTTGGTACTCTTGGAGTTTTTTGAAGTTTTGGGAGTTTTTTGGGAGAAAACCAGTACCTGGACTTACTTTCACGTGGAAATGGCAAGTTTTACAGTAACGCCATAGCCGTGAAAGGAATCTATAGAAAAGTGAAGATATCTCAGAACTGAGTATATCAAAATCGTGATAACTCTCTTGTAGGTATTTCACTGCTGTGGTGCATTTCCTGAAGTTCACCTGAGAGTAGAGTGAGTGTCTACTTCGCCTAACCCGATACCTCCCCCCCCCCTTTCTTTTATTTCTTGGCGGAGCTTTAGTACTGTAAAAGTGGATACTTTGTTCCGACAGCTAATCTGAGCACAATCTAGATGAGAGTCTCTCTCTTGATTTTGTGGGATGTATCTTTTTTGAGGGCTGGTATTAGATATTACCCTTTGCTATACAACTTTACAGTCTCAGTATAAGAGTCTTTTGGGCATCCGAGAAACGAGGAATAAATCACCATCGAGACGAGAGGATTATAAATTGACGACTTTAGTATTTTACTAAACGGCTTTAAAGTAACTAGGACCCTAGCTAAATTATAGTAGGTTACTAGGTAGGCACTGTAATCTTACCTAGATATATAACCCAACATTTTACTAATAAATGTAACTGGAATTGGTGAAAGTGAACATTGGTATCTAAACTAAAAACATAAGAAACTACTACTGAAGATCTAGTTCATGAACCTCCTTCTCGTCCATCCTTACAATTATCCCTCTACAGCAATATCGCTGTAATCATGTATTCTTCCAACCATACTCCATGCTTCATCAAGCACACAACCCAAAACGCCAGAATGATCTGTACCAAGGAAATAGACATTACAATAAAACCGCACCTTACAAATAGAAATTAAATCTTCAGCCACCCTTCATAACATCATCCGTACCTGACGATCCTCCACAAATTGACTAGCAATTCCCAGAAAAGTCCTTCTATCAGACGAGAGGTTGGAAGTTTCAAAGAGCCCAACATGGAATGCCATCTCAGCCTCTTCAGAGCATGCTCTTGGGCGTGGCAAAGCCAAATTTGTTGTTAGCACCTGCGGGAATCTTGGGGAACATTTTTGATCGGAATTGGGGTAGGGCATCTGCTGGGAGTTGTGCAGGTAGAGAGAGGTGCTGCTTAGGCTGCTGGAGCTGCTAGAGCTGGAGGCGGCAATTGAACTGGAGGTACTTGAGCTACAGGCGGTGCTGGAAATTCGGCCTTTTTAGGCGGAGGAGGAGGTGTAGCTGCTTTAGCTTGCTCTTGCCCCGTCTTGGGGATCTCCTCCTTTTTAGGCGGTTGAGCAAAGTGAAAGTGTTGGTTGGCACCCGCTGGCGTCTGGGGGAACATGCTTTGTCGGAATTGCGGTCCGAGAGCATCTGCCGGGAATGCTGCAGGTGGTGGAGGAGAGAGAGGAGCTGCTGGAGCTACAGCAGGTGCTTGAGCTGGAGGAGGTGGAGGAGGTGTAGCTGCTTTAGCTTGCTCTTGCCCCGTCTTGGGAGTTTCCTCCTTTTTGGGTGGTGGTAGAGGTGTATCTTCTGCGGCTTCCGACTTGGAGTCATCCTGTTTTTTAGGCGGTTTGGCAAAGTGAAAGTCTTGGTTGGCACCCGCTGGCATCTTGGGGAACATGCTTTCTCGAAATAGGGGTCCAGGAGCATCAGCGGGAAGTGGTTTAGGTAAAGGAGGCTCAGGAGGTGGAGCTGCTTTTGCTGGTGCTTCTGGTTTGGGGTTATTCTCTTTGCTAGATGGCAGTTTGGCAAAGTGAAATTCTTGGTTGGCACCTGCTGGCGTTTTGGGGAACATGCTCGGCCGAAACTTGGGACCAGTTGGAGCCTCTGGTTCAATAAGTTTAGGAGGTTCTGGACCGGCGCCTGCTGGCCGTACGGGCATTGGCGAGGTTTTAAGGGGTGAGATCGGTTGCTTTGGGCCCAGCATGCCATTTTTCCAAGGGTTGAGTATTTGAAGCTTTTCCATGTAACGATTTGGTGTCTTTACTTTTGGTACTCTGCTGGGGTCGGTCCAAAATGGGCCTTTTTTGGGTATCAAGGGTTTTATTTTCGCCATCATATTCTTGAAGCTTTCCAGTCTTACGGATCCGAAAGGAGCTCTCTTTGAGAGTGCATCGTGGTTGACTTCCGTTGCGATAATCGGCGGTATTGAGAATTGAACATTGTCAATTCCATATCGGGTTGGTGGAAGAGGGAGTCCAGCAACGAAAGTTGAAAGAACAGCTGCAGCTGTAAAGATATTAAAAGTCAACATAGTGAAGATAGACTCTTGAGATTAGTGAGGCATCAGTTTTGTAATATGAAATAACTATGAGACAAAATGAATGTGGTGGTTTGAATAAGAACTACAAGAAACAAAACAAAAAAACGAATGGGGTGATCAAGAATATGGTGGCGCGTGGGTGATAGCAGGGCAGAACTTCTTTTGAATGTACTGGTAAAAGAGCTTTGATAACATTTGGTCCTTAGCACCATGATATGAATCCGGCGAATCCAACAACTAGGTGCCGTCAGAGTTGCTGCACGGTGGTAAATTACTTCGAAGTACACCATGACAAAGGTCTCTGAGATGAGGCCATTAGATGAGACCATAGATGCTGGCGAAACCCACCTTTCTAGCCACTGAGAGAACAGCGTTCCCGGAGTTTGGAAAGAAAAGTCTGACAGTGGGGATGAAGCGACCTTCTCTTTAGGATAAAAGCTCCACTTCATACAGTCTCCACGCCTCAGAGGCGATTTGCCACATTATGAAAAGGGAGAGAAAGGGCGTCACGAGACTTAACAACAGATTATTAACCCACCAAAATACCCTTATTTCACCAATTCGCACAACTTTAATGTTTTAACCCCTGAGAACCTTAGTTCTACACGTGGTATAGCTCCTACACGTGGTATAAATGCCCCACTAACAAGTACAAACGCTGTCACAATTTTCGTCAAAGATCGAGACGGTGGCCCAAATTGTCGCTGGGCTAATCACCGTAAAAATCATGCCGCGAGTGTCATCAGAGTGCTCTGTCTCGAGACGAACCTCTTTGAGATTCTCTTTAACCCCTCCACGTGCTCTGAATTCATGACTTGAGAAATCTCAAAAGGCGCTTGAAAAGAGTAGTAGTAAGGGCAGTTTCAATACTCCCCTAAGCGACGACTAGCCAGTACCCCAACTACACTTTCGGCGACGACGATAATTACTCAACTAGCATTTGTACTGGTGTCCGTAGGGGGAATCCATAGTGGTGTAGAACTGATTTTCAGGGGAAAAGACAGTGAAGTTGTGCAAGGTCCCTCATACGAAGTATCAGGGCTTTTAAGTTGTACTTCGATAAACCATCCGGCAGTCTCGAAGAAACAGGACTTAATTTTACGGAGAGTGGAGTCGAGCACTTAATTCTGACCAGTCAACTTGCACATCCGGAGATGCCACTGCACCTAGACGTAGATCTCTACTCTTGGCGAGCTTAATGCTTTATTTATTTTACGGTTTATCATGTCTAAATATAGACCGTCCCCGTAGAACCCCGAAAAGATCGGCATGTGCGGGAGAATCTTTACGGATCTTTTTTGTGAACGGATGCGGTAGGTACGAAGGAGAGAGTAAATTATTCTCCGTAGGAGAATAGATAAGAGAGCAGCTAAGCATCTGTCGTGACTCGTCCTCGCTAAAACTCATCTTGAAAGTTTACGTTACCTCTTGATAAGGGGTGCGTTATCGTCCTTCTACAGCAGAGCCCCCAGTTTTCCACACCTACATTACTGTACTCCAGATTGTGGAAGTTTGATAAGAGTTACGTTGAGATTCGAATCCTCGCTACCTAGGACCAGAGAGCAATAGCAGATTGAACGTTTCGAAATCAACTTTATCGATTCTCGGTAAAGGGCCGTTCGTTGGAACCAAGTTTATTTCGTCATACCATGCTGGTGCAACCCGATTCATCGAAAAAGGGGCAACGCAAAGTTCGCATACAATAATCACAGATGACATTAGTAGTGCGACTCCCATACGTAAAATTTGCCTGTATACTACCGTCAACTCGAGTATCAGCATGCCAAGAAGCGATAGCGATATTCCAGAATCTATACAGCGGCAAGGAAGAGAAAACCGTGGCTTTGTGGCGCGAGAAATGATTGTGAGAACATCCGACACAAAATCAACAAGAACTTCTCGATAAAAAGGTGCAAATCAAAGGACCATGCCTTTGATACGGCACAGCAAAAGAACGAAAGGTTGAATTGCGAGTCGAAGCTACAGAGTTGTGAAGCATGAAGAGGTAAGTGATATGGGTATGGTTTCCTCTTTAGAATGGAACCAGACTGTTGATGCTGTTTTCCTAATTCTAGAAGAGTGCCGGAGATGGGGAGGGAGAATGACGACTGAAAGACAGGAAGTTTGCATGCTGCGGGACGGTAAAAGATGTGTCTATCTGAAATTGAGGGATACGTTGTCTCTCTTGTCATCCTTACCCTACGCTCAAGCCTCACGAAAACAATCAGTAACCTCGGTTTTGTAAAACCCTAAGGTGGAGCAATGGTAGTAAGGTAGATGGTTATGGAGAAAGAGAACTCAGAGTAGCCTTCGGGCTACTATGAGCAGAGTGCTTATCACGAATCATGTCGACTTTCTGACAAAACTTTGGTAGAAAAGAAGTGTCAATTCGAAAGCTTGCCTCGGCCATACATCACACAGCTTAGGTTGCAGGCAAGTACGAAAGAGGCATTCGGGATTTCATTCTAACCGGCTCAGCGACTCCCATCCGAAGACCAAAGAGCCGCCTTTCTCGAAATAACGAAGCCAGTACATACCATGAGCCACAACGTGTTTGGTGCTATTGGTGGAAGGGCCTGAATTATTGTCAAGGAGCTAGTGTCAGAAGTCTAAAGCATCATGAACGTTTAAACAGAATAACAGAAATGGGGTATGCCATAAATGGAAAGAAGGCGCCAAGTTCACTTCGCAAATTATCCTTGAGAAACAACACTAAATTCAATAAATGCTATTGCAAAGCTTGAAAGGCAATTCTACGATTTCACCTTTCAGTAAACGAGTGGCAGAAGGGATATTTTGAGTGTTCTTTTAGATTCTAACTGGTACTTACGTATATCTCCCAAGCCTAAAACGGAAACAAAAACAACGCCAAGCGCCTCATCGTCTCCACCAGCGCCAGAAATGCAAAGAAAAAGACAGATTTGCAGCGTAGAAACAAGTGTCGGAGCTGAGCTTTTGAAAAAGCAAAGAAAGCACGTAAAGAACTCAGAAGAATGATTGATCAGCGGAACGAATACAAGAAACCATATGTGCACCAGCACCAAAAGTTTCTCTTTACTGTGAATGTCTTGGAAGCCAACACTTATTGGTGGACCATCTTTCTTATTAGTCGGAGGCGCTCTTCTAATTGCATTGCCTTCTCAATTCCTCGATCAAAGCATTATTGGCTCCGCTTTCGGCGTCTGATGGTATGGCTAGTTATCGGAGGTATCAAGGGAATGGCACTTGGCACCTGTAGACGACAATGAGGGTATTCGTAAATATGAATTGATGCAACTAAAGAGAAAAGAGAGCTAGGTACAAGGTTGAGGATATATTAGATCACCCCGGGCTAGCCCATAGGTGGGTCCAATATATCCATGAGGCATAAACGGTGGACTCGGAATATCCAACCACCAACATTAGTGAAAGCGGCCATCGTAACGCCGGGGCATATCGCTCTAGAATCCGCCATTGGGACGAAGATGAAGATACCGCATGTATGAACAATGACTTGTCATTCACCATGTAAGCTCTACCAACCAGATTATCGATTTCGATATCTGGGGTGTTTTGCATGGCGAGGGTGACTAATAAGCAAACAGTATATCGTTTGGATGCTGGAGCACTTGTTGCTTCCACAGACAACAAGTCAGGAGATTGTTGTACGTACGATTGCGGACGTTCCTTTGAGCCATCCACCATCCCCAAGATCACCACCAAATTTAGGTAGAGAGTTGGGCCTTAATTGAGCGCTAGGCAACCTAGCGTCCACTTTGCGAGGTTTGTAAAGCTAATCAAGATCTCGGAAAGGTGACCTAGGATCTGTTTCACCCAAATAATATATCCCCACTCGTACGTGAGACCGAGTATAAGCAGAATCGACATTTTGACCATGGTCAGAAGTTTTCTCCATATTATCGTTGGTATGCTGCAATCATGTTGGAGGGGGTGCAAGCAATGCATCAGAATCTGTGCCATCGTTAGCGATACGGGACTATGGATGGTGATGATTCAAAATTCATGCCTCCACTGTACCCGTCCTCTCCTGCAACCAATTCTTATCTCCACCATAAGCTCACCGAGCCAGACGAAGCAGTGCCTTTTCCGATTTTATAGATTCTTTCGCTCAGCGAGGACGGTCTCGGTGGCAACGGACTCTGCGGAACCTGGTGACTCTTGTTGACGGTTTGTGCCTCTTTTCCGTCAACGATCACCCTCCTGACTATTGGCATCTTCAAGCTCCAATTCCTGCTCCTCCCCTTCATCATCCTTCTGGACCTGGAAGAAGAAGGTAGTTGCGTCACCGTATTTGTGGAAGCGTAGGCAACAGTGGGCGATGAATAATACAGGTTAGCAAAATGACATCAAGGAAGCAATTGCTGGAAGTATGCATACCATCGCTAAACCTAATTGTTGCGCATATGCCTGTTCAGTTCACCAACCAAAGAAACTGGAAGGAAATGTAATAGCTAAGCTGGGGTAGCGTGAAGGGACAGAGAATCTTTGACCAACGGTGCGCCCTGTTAGCGGAGCCCAATTCACGGGGCATTTTGGTTAGGCAGATTGCGGAATTGCATGCATATCATCAGATAATGTGGTAGAGGCATTGCAATTCTAGAAAAGAATGCGGGATTCCCAACGAGTGGCAATGATGTGTTTGGGTATGCTAGTGGTGGTTCTACCTGGTTGAGATTTCTCCCTCCCCCTTTCTCTTAACCGAACGCACGGACCAACTTACCTTTAGAAGCCTATCTTTAGTAGCCGAACTGACGCTGTCAAAGTTGATTGTCTTAGCAATTTTACAATCTCAAACGCTGCTAAACATTTCTGATAAGTTTAGATAAAGAAAGTTTCTAGTATAAGGTTTACAAAACAGAATGATATATATTTGCTTATAGCTAAAGTTATAAACTTTTATTCTGAAATATTATACTAGCTAGAACTACTGAACATTATTACTTAATTCTAATAAAACAATCTCCTTGACCAAGTATTTCTAGAACGATTATTTCTATAATCCCTTCTAGGCTTGAACTAGAGAGTATCTAGCCATCGTTAATAATTAAGCCTAGTAGAGAAACTAGTCTGAATTAATGTCTTTTAAGGTCTCTAATACTTAGATATTTACGAAGTATTATCTTCCGAATTCTATTAGACATTACCTTTAGGAGAACTTGTATAGATATATACTTTCTAGCGATTTCTTTTTCTAGTATTCTACTAAATCGAGGCAAGAAATACGTATAAGTTGAGCCCAAGTAAAGTCTACATTAGAGAAAGAAGATATACTTGCTCTATTACAGCGGAATTTCTTTGGGATACTAGATTATTCTGTAGAACGTGATCGGAAGAGTTGATATAACATTATTCCATAGTTTATTTCGTTGAGAACATAGTATAAGCGTTTTAATCGCGTTGTAAATGAAATGGTTACATGAACACCTCGAGAATGCATTAAGATCTTCACTTTGGTGATCATTTATTGGCTTCCAATGCCTCTAAATCATACAATTGGTACTCTTTCACCATGGTACCATAAGCCCTTCCACATAAACAGATCAAAACCAGCCATTTGACGTAAACGACTCATCTCCGGATGACTATTCAGCCTCACATGTCTCCATGGGCTCCACATACTCGACATTCTCCTCTTCCTCTTTCTCTTCCTCAGCCTCGTCCTCGTCCTCCCATATATTCATTGGCACCACATGCCCGACAACTTCTTCTTCCTCAGCCTCGTCCTCCTCATCCGCGCTCTCCTCCCCCCAAACGCTCGCCTCCCCCCAAATCTCCAACCCGTCATCTGGTTCCTCGCCCATATCCTCCTCAGGCTCCACCCGATAAAGCCACAAGCGAAAGACCTTGTACTCCGGATCTCGAATTAATGGCCAGAGATACGGATAGTGGTGGAGGGCTGCGGAGTGAACATGCCTATTCGCAGTTAGACTCTGTCTGGACTCACAATAGTAGATACGATTAAGTAAAGCCACTTACCAGAGATGACATTCGTCGTGTACACCAATCGCGCAGTCCTTGGTCCTATAGCGAAGGTCCGCCTCCCAGGGCATGTAGAAGAGGGAGGGGAGAGTGCCGCATTGGCCGAGGAGGGGGTTGGGGAGGTTCTCAACGATACAGGAGTGGACGAGCTGCACTTGCCAGTCGGGTCCAGCATTGTAAAGAGACTCTCTTGGAGTCGTGAGGTAGCGGATGTCGACTTGGCGGAAGACAACGTTGTCAGACATGGTGGTAGGTGGAATTGATGTGTAGCGACTTTGTAAGACCAGAAAATACGACGAGATGAAGCTTACGCGGGCGAGAATAGAAAGAGCTCGTGGTATTGATGTGTGAGAGTTTTTGGTGGTGATTTTTGTGAGATTATCGTCGCTGGTTGTAAAGGAAGAGAGTTTGTGTGCGTATTGGTGTAGTGTTTCTTTTCACCTCTCGCTTATCTGGCAGTTCATCCGGCAACAGACCCACTTAGGCAATGAGATGAATCTGTCAGTAGTGAATCATTTCATCTCCCCTCCCCAATGAGCCTTTCCATCACTTGGCTATCATAACACATTCTTGATAGATACTATGTCAATTTTGCATAAAGAGTACTTCTGAGAGCTACAAAGAAAAGCTCAAAACACCTTTACCGAGAATGCCTTTGGGTATCATGCATATGTTAGCACCTGCAATTCTTTCCGCGCCACGAAGTGTGTTTCTACTTGATTGATTAGAAGGATAAGCTACCTTCCAAATTGTGTCAAGTATGCACCTAGCCATCCTAATTATCTCTCATCCAAATCTGCCTCCAAAAGCCCTCAATCTTATCCTCCGTAGCTTTCTTTAGAACGGCATCTTGATTAAACACCATAAACTCCAACCTCTTCCTCGCCTTCTCAATACCCAAATCACAAAATACTCCAAGATCATCAACCTCGACCCCGCCGCTTTAGCTGCGAACATAAATTCAAACAGCCCACCCAGAAACATCTCAGACATCCTTGCCCTCTATTGGGTTCCTAGCAAAAATACACACTTTGCCAGGAAGATCAGATCACGGCTACCCCAACCCCCTATCCGGAACAAAAAACACCCCTCCTTCATATTCTTGATATCCTCTTCCAAAAGCCGTTTCGCGGCGAGGACTTGGGCTGTACGTACATGAACAATCAACAAATTATTTTTTCGATAAATCCTTTTATTATCTCCGATTCGAGTATTATGTTGACCCTCCTTGATGGACTCCAGTAATAGCGCCATAGTAATGGTGTCGTACTCCTCGTATAAGAGAGGCACCCCAATGGAGACTATACTTAACTGTGCTGAATCATTAGAGAAGAAAACCAATCTATCATCAAATAATATCAGATTTCCCCTTTGACCAAGACCAATGGCTTTACTTCTTTCATTATATACTTCACACTTCTCACCCGTTAACCTGACACCAGTTTTTGGAACTAACACAGTACCTGTGCGAGTAAAAACGAAAGCACTAACAATCTCATCTTCTCTGGCGTACTCAAGTAACGCTCTTGTTCCTGTGATATCGGTTGGTTTTAATTTCTTCTCGGGAAAGAAAGAACATGTCGATGTTGTAGAAAGACACCTCCCGATTTATCTTTGTCAAAAATGCGGATCCTTGTTTAGAGCCTCTAATATCTCCTACGTAATACCGGACTATAGGATAGAGAACCTTTCCGAGAATTCCGGTTCAGAGAATAGGTAGCTATACAACTTAATCTCTAAGTGAGGATACGGAGGAGTCTAGGTAACCGCAACCGCATATAATTCGTTTGACGTGATATCGCGAGTTTATGATTGAGGTGACTTATTGGAGAATAATAATTGTAGAGATGGTCCTCGTACAGTATCTTAGATAAAACTTTTGCGGAAACATGCTTGCGTATAAGTATACACAAAGGATACCATTGTTTTACAGTAGGTTGCGATGCGCGGGGCTTCATATGGCCACATTACGCACATTTCTTAAGCCGCGATTTACTCGTACAAGCTGAATCTAAGATCTTAAACAGGCACAGGGTATGTAGTACAGCTTAATGAAGACACACAGAAGAAAGACCACATAAATCCATGCAAGTCTTACGATTTTTCGGAGCCTATTAACGTACTATAATATTTATATTTACAGATAGAACGTTGATCCCTTCGGCATAGGAGTTAAGCACCATCAACTTCCAAGCGAGGTAGTGAAAACTCTCTTTTTTCATTCCTTTACTCGACTTTCGAGGAAGAGTCTGTCTGTCTCCTAACACTATAGTAACGCAAGGCGTAAAGTACAAATAGAGTGAGACCTATTAAAATTTAATCTACCAGTCTACTCAATTCACACTCCGAAGATCATATTCAAACCCTAATTCCTCCTCACTCCCCAGTCCCCTCAACTTCCTCTCTGTACTGTAAAAACCCCTGCCACGATCCTGCTAAAAGGTCGTCTGCAATCTCGACACCACGCCACACCACACCCCTCAATCCAAAAAAGCACAAGAACCCCCAACTCCCCCAGCTCAAAGTGTCAAAAGCAGGACTACCGTACCTACAGATTCGAACCTCCACGACCCGGTGCAGCTTAAACAAAGAATGAATCCTTACTTCTAGAAGCCTGGATCAGCAATTCCACCCAGATCTCTAATCTCTATGGTATTCAAGCGATTGGATAGCGCAGTGGAAAGACGCACGCACTGACTATTACACGAGTACTTGGCAAGTGGTTGCGATTTTGACTACCGCTACTCGAATCGAGTCGAGTATCTATAGGTGCTAGGTACTACTTAGCTCACCTACAGTACTCGAATTCACCCACGCTGGACGAGGCAGAAAAATGAGTTTTACAGTAGATATTCTACAGTACACGGATCCTGCAGGAATACAGTAGTACAGTAGTAAACAACTTACTCCCTTGTTATTCTTTCTACAATAATATAAGAGTACATGATTTGCTTGCTCGCATCTATCATCACAACCACGATTTGTCAAGAAAGTTGCAAAAAAGAGAGGCACCTATTCACAGCTATCTCTTTGGTTTGGTCCACCGTAGCGTGTAGCCTCGCTTCCAAGCTAAGTAAATACGTACAGTACGAATACCAAGTCAGAACCAACAGATGACGTCATATATAAATAGTAACATATAAAAATTATAATTAAACCTTAGGTACGACGGACGACGGAAAATAGCTATAGAACTAAGTCTTCGCTTCCACAGGTTGTAAGTATCTTTCATTCATCCATATGTTCACCTCTGACCAAAAGGGATTACATTTCTCCCTCAAGATTCTCGGGGGAAGGGAAACATAAACATCTGTCCCAACCTAACCTACCCATCATAAGATAGGTATACATGCAATTGCCATTCCCCCTTGCGTTACAGAAAAGAACAAAAATCCCTCTGAAGCCGTCAATTCGCCATTCCTGCAGTTGTGTAACCAAAAACGTGCTTGCAGCGCCGTTCGCACACCTCACCTCTCCACCTTACCTTCTGCACTGCACGCTTCGCCACCCCATCATCTATCTTCGTTTTGCCGGCCTTTTTTCCAAGGGCGTAAGATTCCTACGCCCCTATGCCGTTCCGTTGTATCCGTACTATTGACAATCCCTCCAAATTTTCCAGTGAGTTCCATCCAAAATTCAATGTTGCATCTGTCGTAGTGACTGAGCCTGATGGTGGTGGTCCACGGACCATGATACCCCGAAATAGAAGAACCATAAAACGCCGTGAAAATGCGAGACCCAGTAGTAACACCGCGCAAAGAATTCGAGCGTTTTGCCCTTGATGATAAAATTAATTTTCCAGGTACATTGAAGAAAAATAAACAGTTGAGTTTATTGAAAGAGTCGCAATTAGATGAAACTTGCTTTGGTGGCCTCGGGCGTTGTTGGTTGGAGCCACGACCACTCACCTGCATCATCCTCAGGAACTGGTGGGACTGGTACCGTCGTCCTTCGTTCGCCCACGTCTCGTATTGTTGGTCGAGACCGAGTGGATGCGTTAGATGGGTTTCGATGCCAATTTTTGATACTTCTTCGGGATGTATCTGGCAACTCGACGATTTCGTAGACAATTGGACCATTCATCGAGTCCGCAAGAGATTCATCGTCAGCTGCTCCATTTTCTTTCCCAGGTCCGAGCTCGTGGATTGGATAAGTTTGATAGCGATTTTCTGTGGGCGATTTCAAGCCTAGAGATGGGAGTTCGGCGATATAGTGACTTTGTTGGCTTGGTGGAGGACTCATGTTGGGATTGTAGAAACTGTGCGGACTGCCGATGCGGGATTCTAGATGGCTTTCTTGTCGACTGCCACTTCTACTTTCGGTATGGTGGCTTCCCATTCTGCTATTGCTTCGACTATCGAGGCGGCTTGCCATGCGACTATTGTTTAGAGTCTCTGCACGACTGTCCACATGACCGGCCAGACGTTCCTTATCTTTGTCCATGAAAGTTGTATGTGTAGGTGCGGGAGAAAAGGTGAGATCGTATTCTGGTTCTTTGGAGGGTCCCAGTATCTTTTGCTTGCGACGTCGAAACATAAGAAATAGGCCGAAAATAAGAGCCAGAAAGAACAGAGGGATAGAAATTCCAATTGCAATTTTTGCACCTATTGGTAAAGTCGAAGCTGACGACGATGCTGGAGCAGCTTTTGTTGTTGACGTTGAGCTTGCGGGAGACCCGTATGTGACGGTGTTGCGAGGGGCCGAAGGCACGCCCGTAGCTGCAACTATGGCGGTTGGAATGGCATTTACTTCGGTGGTCGCCAATGTTGGAACGACGGGAATAGCGTATATCGTGGCCAGAGCAGGACCAGAACTCGCCATCTTGACGATGATAGAGGATGATGAAAAAGATAAGTGAGAGAGAGAAGGCGAAAACTAGACTTACCGGTACCTGGAATCCTTCGAGGCTTTCGGTAGGATGATCCTACGCTTTCGCTACCGCTGCATCTTTTTCGTACGTCCCCTCCACATCCACATCCGCATCCACATCTACAGCTTAGCAGTTGGCTGAACCGTTGGCTGTGGCCGACCCCTGACGGTGCGACAGGAGGCGTGGCCTGAATTGATGATCTTACAACCCACGAATGAAGGCCACGGGTTCCTGATGGATACGAACGAACCTCAAAGGCGGTCCTGTGAGGGGGACCTTTTCCCCTTGTGCCGCGAAGGAGCGTTCTCCACCCACCAACCTCTGCACATGTTGTGAATTTGGGAATTGCATCATACCAACACCTCTGGAGCCGCAAGAGTTCAAGATGGACTTCCGACGCCGAGAATTGTGACGTTGCAGCTCTTCTGTCCCTCAATGTCTCGCAGCATCCGATCGATTACCATGAATGGGTTGAGCCGCTTCATCGTGTATACAGCGACAGTGCGAGTTCAATGTACACAGCACAATACCGGTACGACAGAGATACTGTCACGGTACGAGTCGTGCAGTCCAAAGATACTAGTCCTCAAATAATGCGGGAAACAACGTGGGAGAGGGGTACAACCGGTACGGTAACTGTAGCTTACAACAGCCACAATTGCCCCCCAATAATAGACGTTAACCGCTGCCTGATGGTTAAGTTGGTCGGTTGGTCGGTCGCCATTGTTGTGTGTGTGAGGCTGCACAGTGACAGTATTGGTACGAGTTGAGGAGGGGCAGGGAGGCTTGGAGGCTTGGAGATGACCCAGTATGTGGATTTGGGTGTGGATGTGGAGCCACTGGTAAACAAAAGACGGCAGAACTCACCACTCCTCAAGCAAAATACATCTCCATAAGAGAATCGTCAAAACACGGGAAAAAACAACGGATGATTATATTCTTGAAGTTCTGATTGGATCAGTCTTCGCTTGTACTGACTTCGGACTGGCTTGCGCTGAGATATCCGATTTCCGATATCGACGCGGGCCGAATCTTTCTCCGAAAGGGTACCCATCCAGAATGCTCCACCATTTCAATAAAAGCCTGCGAGCTGACTGTACCTTAGCCGCCGCTTTTTACATCAACATGCGCTTCAACCACCAGCAAAATGCGTTTATGCTTCAATTGTCCCTTTCGAAAGGTCGAACTACTGTTCAGTATTCAATGGACCTTCTCGAGCCTCTTTCATATGCATGCAATCACGGAATTGGCAATTGGCGGAAGTCAAGAGAGCCCGCAGAAGTTGAGAAGAGGACCTCCATTACTAATTTATTGCCTTGAAGCTCAATACGTCGCTTTTGAATTGGGAGACGGATATTCCTCTGCCTGGTCGAATCTGTTCATTTGAGCCTTGAAGTTTGGGCCTTTTCTTATCTTGGTGTTGCCATTTCTCTCCTTCTTCTCCCAGTCTTCTCTACAATATTTCTTCTGCAAACAAAAAAATGCGTCTTGTTGCTTGCCACTTTATTCCAAAAGGTTTTCTTAGATAGCATGTCAATAGTCAGCTGATCAGAAGATTGGTTCCTCTGGCTTGCTAAGTTCTACGAAGTCGCAGGCAGGAGCTCTTGTTGATTTCCTTTGATAATCTCCGCTACTGCCTTTTGTCTAATACTACCTATATTGAAAAGTTTCAGATCACGTTACCTTTCTGTCATAAACCACACTTATGTGCTAGCTGCCTTTCACTACCATTATCCCTTGAAATTAGGGATTATTTTCTATGGATGCTACATATGTTCTTTGCTGTTAATGCTTTGCCCAATGTTTATGAAGAGAAGTTCTCTTCCTACAGACTCAGTTTTTCCTTCTGAGAGCACATTCTATGTAAAAGGGAAATGCTTATACTCAAAATATCCTATAGATATGGAGCAGTTTTTCTTAACACTACTATCAAGAACAAAAGTGGTTGTCCACGTCAAGAGCCGCCTTCTACATTGGCTTGAATTATCCAAAGATTGTGCTTACTGATCTACGCTTACTTCTTTTATGTTTAAAGAGATATTCCATTCTGCTAAACTCGCACAACCTTCAAGATATTTGCACGTTCTATGATAATGATTGAGCATTACTGAATTGAAGGTGACTGCCCAAGAAGGTCCATGAATCTGGTGTTATTCTCCCTTTTCTTCTCACATTCACTGTTGCACCCCCAGAAACGGTTAATAAATCGGCTGAACCTCGCTCTACATAGACTGGCCAATCCGATTGGGTGTTTTGATAAAGGTTTTATTTGTCGATCTCTGAATTTTTGCTCAATACGCGTTTACCATAACAGATACACTCAGCTCATTCCTCAGAGCCCAACACAACATAACGACTTGAGCGAACCTAGAGGTCGATCTGCAAAGCCATGACATCATCTACTTCTGCGACCGATAGTCTTGCGAACAATGCTTCACCCAAGGATGCTACGAATCTCCGACCGAATCCTCTCCCCTCCACATCCAACCCAGACGCACAAACTACGAAGGCTAAAAATCTGTACGCGCCTCTTGTGCGATTTGTAAAGGCGTACGGCGGTGATGCTGCCTTGAACAATCTAGCGCAGGATCTGCCAGCTCTCCAGCCTATCGACTGGGAAAAGCTTCTACACGCACCCCCAAAGAGCGACTCTCATGATTCAAAGGACGAAAGCATGATGGGTGAGACGTCAAAGAGTACACCTCAACCAACGTACGTGGATGGGATGCCACCAGACCTCAACATGACGTTTGAGGAGCTGGTCGAAAAGTTGGAATCTGGTTCTCCAGAGATTAGAGAGGTTCCGGATGCCATTGAAACATCAATCAAGCGTCGTTTGGAGACCATCCTAGAGTCCACTTGCGAATCGGACCTTGATACCTACGATCCGCCTGAACACACTCTGCCACAAAACTTGGTAAGTTGTGACATCTGCTATATCTGCCCTGCTTACGGTTACGTTTGCGTTTCATACTAATATGTATCCTATATCCAGACCAAAGAACAGAAGCTTGAGTTCCTCTCAAGAGATATTTCCATGTGGCTCTACGCGGAATGGCTTTATCTTCAAAGTCAAAAGCAATATGCTTCGCCAAGTTGTTAGGATTGCGCCGGATTTCAGCTTCTAATTGGTGGAACAAGCTCCTGTGCTTAGCTCATGGTACACGAACTACCATGTGAAGAACTTTTTTCGGCAAAGCATAATACTTGAGATCATGCTACGGACCAAGTACGATTCAAACTTGACTCCCTTCAATATGTGCGTTTACTATCACTTCCACGATGGACTCAGCGAAGATATCAATGCAATTGTCTATGCTCTGAGGCTATGGGCGGTAGAGAATTACGACCCCACCGGTATCCACTCTCGTCCAAAGCCTACCGTCACCGAAAACAAAAACCTCTCTTCTCAAGAACTTCGCCCAGGAGCTCCAAATAAGAAGGCATGGAATAAATTTCGCGAGTCTTGGTGGCGGAAGATGCAACCCATGGGTTTACAATGGACCACCAAGTTCGACATCCAGGATCGAGTAGTCATATGGCGTGGTAGGCTGGACGACAAATCGAAAAATTGCACTGGTCGGGGAATTCATGATTACATCTCCATTGGTGGTCCGACATTTGCAGAGCAGACAATCGAGCTTATCAAAACGGAAATATGGACGAGGGACATTGAAAAGGCCATGTCTGGATTGAAACTCATGTCCATGAAAGACTGGGAGTGGCTTGACAGGATCGATGACGAAATGCAAGGGAGGTATGAGCAGGCGGAGAAGAGAAAGAACAAGAACAAGAATAAGAACAAGAGAAGGAAAGAGAACAAGAAGAACAAGAAAGCCGCGGAATCGTCTGCAGTACCAAAGAATGGTAAAGATGCGGCTTCGGAAGGACCCAGGGAAGGACACGAGACTACCGGAAGACAAGAACCTAAGACGGAAGGCTTTCATACAGACGAAGATGTGGTGAATGAAGATATGGCCGAGCCAGAAAATCTTATAAAGACCGGGGATGGGGACAAAGCTTTGGAAGCAAAAGCTGCTCTGCTCACTACAGACAACGAAGTTGAAGCTCTCTCTGAAGAAAAAGCCGGGCTTGAGATTAGAGGTTGGCTTAACGATATTGCTATACTCGGCAACTATCAGATACCAGGTATTATTCAATCTCAGCAACAAGCTACCTCTGAAGAAAAAGACGGGCTCGAGATTGGAGATTGGCTTGACGAAATTGCTACACTCGGCAACTACCAGATACCGGCTGGAGGTATTATTCAATCTCAGAAACACCGTCAAGATCAACAAACCGAATTCACTCCCCAAGTGACCGATCGAGAAGAAGAGGCACAGAACAAGCAACAGCAAGCAGGACCGGAAACAACAGTAATGGCTGCGCTGTATAGGCAGCTTGACGGGAACGCCTGAGAGCAGACCAGGCTACACAGGAAGCGGAAGCACTGCGCCAAAAGCTGGAGGAAGTCGAGGCCAAACTTGCCCAAGCGAAATCAAGGGAGGCCACTCTTACGCAGGAGCGAAACGAGGCTGAGAGAGAGGCTGCGAGAGCTATCCACGCATTTCTGGAAGCAAACGAAAAGGCCGAACAACAGCATCAGAAGCATGGGGAGGACCCGAATGAATTTTCTCTATGGGCAAAGGAGGCCTTACCATGGCCCCCTATAGCCGAAGCACCCCCCCAACCCGCAAAGCAGCCCCATACCCTCGAGAAAATCGAGGAAGAACTCACGAAAGACATGCGGCTCGCTCAGGAGCAACTTAGAGCTCAGGAAGCAGACCAAAGAGCCGAGCAAGAGCGCAAGCGACGGGAAGAGGTGGAGGCGGAGCTGGATCTCGGGTATCGACATAAACTCCAGGGGTTTGAGTTTGTCAAGAAACTCAACCTCGAGTACCACGAGCAGAAGGAGAAGCGGGAGGAAGCGGAGGAAAGGCTTGCCTCCCTGCGTGAGGAGGCGACTGTTACGAGAGAGGTGTGGAAACATGTCGCGGCGCTGCGGGAGATGTTTTCTAATGACCAGATTGAGGATATCGTGAAGAGGTTGCTGGATGCGGCGAAGAAGTCGGAGATGCATAGGTTGGGCATTAAAGCTGACCTTCCGGAGGAGGTTTTGGAGGGGATTAGAGGCGAGAGTGAGGTGTGGCTGGAGGAGGAAATGGGTCGTGTTGGGGAGAGTGTGACGAGTGCGGTGAGGGTTTGGGTGAGGGAGGAGATTAAGTTGGCGGTTTTTGCGATCCAGATGAAGGTTAAGGAGCGGATTGAGGAAGAGGATGAGAAGGATGTTGTGGAGAAGCGAGGCCCGCGGATGGCTTGGAGGGTAAATTAGTAGAGAAATTGTGATTTTTTAGATGGACTTGTTGGGTGTTACTATAATAATATTATAATGTTTATTGTATCTAATTTTTCTTTACTGATTTTCATAAGAGATTTCATAGAAACATCTAGATTTCTCCTTTTTAGAAGGATATACTCGTAGTAGTCTTGAATAATATTTATTTTATAGACTATATTTCGAAAACTACAGAATCTTAATACTTTTATCTTAATTTGTTTTCTTTAACTAACTAAGAGAACACTTTCTAATATTTTCATTTAAGGAAATAGATATATATATTAAAACTAAATTACTTTTAAACTTAATATAAAAATATATAAATAACTTATTTCTTCGAATTCTTCTAATAATTTAATTTAATTTTTATTCTTACGCTATTTCTTAAATTCCAAATAACTTTTTAAAATATATTATATAAGATACCTTAGATAAAAACATTCTAAAAGACTTCATTAGAAATATTAAAGGTTAGATTAATATAAGTTATACCTTTTTTTAGAATTAGTTTAAGTATTTAAATTTATTTTTAACTATTTAGATATTTTAAGAAAAAGGATTTAGTTTAGAATATTTAGGTAGTTTACATTCTAAATTTATTATAGTAATCTAGTATAATACTCTCGTCTCGATAAAGATTTTTTCCTTGTTCCTTAGATCTCTCTTATACTAAGATTATTATTATAGTAGAAGTATCTACCTATTCCCCTTTCTCTTCCTACGTTCGCTCTACCTATACTACTAACCTTTTTACGATTTATACTATCTCTTCTAGATTCTATTATATCTGGAAAAAAAAGATAAACCCGTATACTCTAAGTAAATATAATAACTAGATAACTAGGTCGAATAAAGGCCTAAATACTTAGACCTACGACCTAGTTTGTCACGGATGCCAACAAAGGATAAAGTGTATACAGCTTTTGAATCAATTGCTAGAACTAAAACCGTAGGTACGAAGAAATCAAACTAAAGAGAGAAGAGAATCTGAAAGGAGCGAAGTTATTTAAGTTGTTCCAATGCCAAGTCTCGTCACGTGCTTGGCCAAGCGAATGAAATCCTGTCAAATGAAATCCAGCTCCGTCACATCACCCCCCCCTCCGAAGAAGCTCGTCCCGAGCGCATAAGTCTGTAGTCGTCGTCTTGTCGTTTTTCGGGTTCTACTCCTTTTTCGTAGCACTCAAGCCAGTAGGCCAGATTCTTGGGAGGCCCAACTGCTTTTGGATATCTTGTGTGGAACTCCTGTAGCTTGTGAGGCGCTCCTTTGAATCCACTTGCATTGTACCAGACTTCGTCGTAATCCAAACCTGTCCACTTTGCTCTGTACTCTATCCGATACATGCCACGCTTCCTTGATGCAATTGCCTCTTCAACTTCGTATTCTGGACCCTCGTGGTACTCAACTACAACTGGCTGGTTGTTGTGTTGCCCAGGAAGGGGGTTGTTTGGATCTTTTCTCAGCTTG